>VDFB02269746.1:0-42451 GCA_007258455.2 Sequoia sempervirens | reverse complement strand
GAACAACAACTTGATCTTAATCATTGGGATTTCAGTAGAAGCTTGGAGGAAATTTCTTTCGGAAATGAAAGATAAGTACAAGATAATTTTCTGACTCGAGTAGCATTTGTATTTCTTCACATTTTGATCCAATTTTTGAATTAGCAAGGGGGGAGATCCAAAATATGTTTTCCATTGATGTCAAAGGGGGAGAGAGAGCAGTGAAAAATGCCTTATCATTCTAAGGGGGATTTGTGTTTTGAAATTTTAAACTTTGGCAGTGTAATCATATTGGTTTTGACACTTAGTCATTTTTAACTAAGTGTTGCCATCAATGCCAAAGGGGGAGATTTTTGGAATATGGCTTCTAGTGTTTTCATTGATAGCAAACTAAGTAATTATTCTAGTCTGCAAATCAGGATTTGTTCATACCGGCAGGTAGAGTAAAGAATAGAGTATTACCAGAAGAGAGAATGAAGAACATGGTATCCGGTTAGTATGTCAATCTGTATGCTTCACCGGATTATCATTTTGAGTTGTGGATATCAGGGAAGGTTTTCGATTATCTATATTATCTTATTGTTAAGTTTTGTGATGTTGCATTAATCGATGCAAAAGTTAGGAGATCCGACAGGATGATTTTTCTGCTTATTTGTTCATGAAGGCCGACTTGATGTATGTAGCATGTCGTGGATGTATAAGGAGTAATTGGTTAAATGTTTCTATGTTCAAGATTTTTTTTTGGGGCCAAAACATAGCATTAGATGTCTCTTGTGATGTGTATCAAAAGTTATTCATGATTTGAGCCAACAGTTGGAAGATATTTTCTATTTTATTAAAGCCGACATGGAGCGATTGAAATCTTGGTAAATTCATTTTTGAAGAAAAGACGATATGTGATGTGTGAACACAATAAAACTTGTTTAATTTCAATATGCAAGAGACTTGTGAAGTAAACCATGTTACAATGAAGTGCGTAATCGTATTTAAGGTCCAAAATTTGATCTGGTTTAACCAACCAGAATTCAGGGAATTTAGGATGCTATCATCTCAGTTAAATCTTTTGATTTTGATCTAAATATTTTGTAAGGTAGTGAGCCTTCCTATTTTGAGCAATGAGCTCTAGGCAGTGTGCCTGAATGCAAGTGCATTCCCATTTTGTTAAACACTATATTTTGAGTACTCAAATTGTTGATTGAATAGTCTAAGCACTTGAAAGGATAGATTAATAAAAGTTAAAATTTCTCAACACTGATTCACCCCCCCCTCTCAGTGTTGCTTGAGTCCAACAACAATAATTGAAAGAGTGATTCTAGCATTCTGGTCACCCAGTGAAGGGGAGAGCATAGGCCTATCACCTTACAAGCACAACATACATGGTGTTCATTAACCTCTTAATTAAACTAGATGCCTAATTTAATCAAAAGAAAACAAAATAACTCCAACCCCTGCAAACACAATTAGTAGTCTCAAATAATTGTCTTTGACAACATTTTAAAGTACCTGCAAAATAAAAAAACATCAATCAGTCTCCATAATTTTAAGTTTCTTCAAATAAAGATAGATGTGCTAAAACAAAGACTATATGTGCTAAAAGATGCCCTATATGTGCTAATAAACACCCCAAATGTGCTAATCTAAAAAGCAGACAGATGCGTCAGAACAAGAACTGGATGCTTCAAAAGAGTAGGCATATGCGTTGAAAGAAGCTTCAGGTGCGCTATATTGAAATTCACGATCAAACCTATGGATAAAAACTTTCCAGAAAATGTTAAAAATGGGTCTAGGCCCCACGGTGGGTGCCAAATTTATGTGTGTATAAAATATGTGAGTGCATAAGCAAGTAATACAACACACCAATGAAACATTATATTAGATAATTTAAATAACAATCTAATCAAATTGAAACAAACAAACTCTCTAATGGCGTCTCATTGTCCTCTATCTCCAAGGATTTCTAAAGTCATAATGGCTCTCAGGTTGTGTGTATGCACATGACTCTTCAAATGACAACCTAAAGAAAAAGATGCTGGAAATGCAAGAAATCCTTCCTACATGATTGATTGATAAAATGTTGTAGATGATTGTGCAAAGATTATGATAATGCTATGATATTGATAATGGAAACGATGTGATACAATTACAGTAATTAAGATGCAGCTAATGGTAAAGCCATGATTAATCTAAATGATGCTAAGATGAAAATTCTAAAATGCTAATGCTCTAATACTAATGACAATGCTCTCTAAAATTTTGTAGAGTTTAATTATGCTTAATTTCCTCACAAAATGTTTTAATGAGGCTGTATTTACATCAAATCAACTTAGTGGCAAGAAAAATGGTTTGATTTGACCAGAGTATGGATGGTTGATAGTGAAGATAGAGGAGAACTGGCAGCAGGTTCCCTTTTAGTACAAACCCCAGCAAGGAGTATCAAATGGAGGAGAAAGCCAAGTGTCTTAAAATTGGTTAGAATTTGTTGAGATAAATGCCAATTAAATATTAAGAATATTTAATTTCATGAGACACATGATGAGGTGGAAGATGAGAAGTTAGTAGAAATGTGCTCAAATTCAAATATAAAATTTGAATTTAATAAAAGGGAGTTAATTAAATAAAATAAACTAATTAAAGTTTTTTTATTTAATTAAAACATGAAGAAAATGATTTAAGATAAGAAGAATTTAATAAAGTGAACTATATAAATAAATCTTGTCAATTTATTTATAAGTAGAAGAAATAAAGATTATTAATTAAATAACTTGTATTTAATTAATTTCCTCCAAAACAATTTTAAGTGTATACACCCGCATCCATAGAACAAGCCCTAGAAGCTACTCAAAACAAGCCTGACCTGCCATCTTCAGCTGGAGCTTTCGACCTACCTCAGGAGGAGGGGGTCAGTCTCTAACTGACCCTTTAAAGGATGCCAATCCTAAATACAAAACTAAAATTCCTTTTCCAAAGCATCTGAAACCAATCACCATGAAAGATACTCTGAAAATGACCAAATCTACCGAAACTACGTTGAATAAATCTAAAGCTTTTGCTTGGTACTATAAAAATATGAGAGGAATGCACCCAAGTGTGTGTACTCATCATATCTATACTGAAGATGTTCGACCTATTCGCCAACCACAATAGAGACTCAATCTTTCCTTGAAAGATATCGTTAAAACTGAAATTGAGAAACTCCTATAAGTGGGGTTTATTTATCCAATTTCTAACAGTAAATGGGTGTCACCTTTGGTTGTGGTTCCAAAGAAAAATAGAATGTGGAGAGTGTGCGTAGACTATAGGGAACTTAATAAAGAAACACACATAGATTATTTTCCTCTACTATTTATAGACCAGGTGTTGGATAACTTGGCTAGGAGGAAATATTTTCCATTTCTAGACGAATTTAGAGGTTACAACTAGATACAAGTAGCAACAAAAGACCAAGATAAGATTAATTTTACCTACCCTTGGGGAACATTTGCATATTGGGTTCTTCCTTTTGGGCTACGTAATGCTCCTGCAACATTCCAGAGAGCTATCCTGGCTATATTTGTTGAGTTGGTGAATGAGTGTGTGGAAGTTTATATGGATGACTTCACTGTATATGGCTCAACCTTTGATGAGGCCCTCCAAAATCTAGATAAGGTGTTGAAGCAATGTGAGGATCATCATTTTTCCCTAAGCCACGAGAAATGTCTGATAATGGTAGAACAAGGAATAGTGGTTGGACACCATATTTCAGTTGACGAGATTAAGGTTGATCCTAGGACAATTGAAGTAATACAACTTGAGACCCAAAAAACCTAGACCGATGTCAAAAGTTTCTTAGGGCATGTTGGATACTATCAAAGATTTATATAAAACTTTAGTAAGATCACAACCCCTATGTTTTACCTTCTTCAGAAGAATGTAGAGTTCATCTAGACACCTGAGTGTTACTCATCATTTGAAATCATCAAGGATAAACTCATCTTTGCTCCTATCCTTCGTGGACTTAATTGGAACCTTTCATTCCATATTTATGCTAATGTATTTGATGATGCCATTGGAGCAGTATTAGGACAAGAAGATGAGAATGGGGGAAAATATGCCATATATTTCATTAGTAAGAATTTGACTCCGACAAAAAGGAATTATACCACAACGAAGAAGGAATTCTTGGTTGTAGTTCATGTAATTAAGAAATTTTGACATTATGTTATAGGATACAAATTCATAGTGTACACAAACCACTCAACCATCAAGTACCTTATGAATAAACCTATAGTAAATGCGAGGATAATTAGGTGGTTGCTTCTTCTCCACGAATTCAACGTAACAATTATTGACAAACCAAGGAAGTTCAATGTAGTTGCAGATTTTCTATCCTGAACTAAACATGGTAATGGTGATTGTAATCTAGTACAAGATGAGTTTCCAGATGAAAATCTATTCACCATCTCTACTAAAACCCCTTGCTTTGCCGATATTGCAAAGTACTTGGCCATTGTAGAAGTACCACCTCATTTTTCATCAAAACAAAAGAAACGCCTTGTTAGAGAAAGTTCCCCCTTCAAATGGATTAATGGGATATGTGGACCTGATATGGTTCTATGACTTTGTGTTAGGGAAGATGAGACCTATAGTATCCTTAGATCCTGTCATGATGATTCTTCTAGAGGTCATTATTCTACTAAAAGGACAATGTTAGGAATTGTATGCAGAAGATATCAATTAAATGCAAATAAAGATTAAACAAAGTAATGAAAAACACAAAAATAATAACAAGAGACAATATTTAATATAGTTCACCCAAACTTGGGCTATGTCGACCAACAGAGAGTCCAATATTATTATCCAGTAAATCAAACTGATTACAACCAGTAATCCTTGCAACTCAATACCACTGCAAATGCTACAATACAATGTCAATAGAAACCCAAACCCTTAGCCTTTTATCAAGGCTTATGTCAGTTACAAAATTAGGGTTTTTTATGTCGGCCAATAGAAAAACACCACCCGTTGCCGTTAAATAATTTGGGGGGAAACCACACCGATAAAAAATAGGGAAAATTTAACCTCTAAGTCTGATTAGGCTCCATATACCAATAATATCCCACTTGGAGACTGATCAAACTCCACCCCATATAACCTCCCACTTGGAGACTGATCATAATATCGCTGACCCTATAGCTTCCACTAGAAATAAGCACCTTGGACCCTGCTATTCTGATTTTATTGTTTTTAGTCTTGAAGACCAACCGAAGCTGAAGAGGAGCTAAACTTCTCCCTTGGAACTACCTTTGTAAACATATATACTAGATTGTCATCTATATGTATCTTTTCTATCCTTAACTATCCATCATCCAACACCGACTGAATGAAGTGATACCTCAATTGTATGTGTTTGGTCTTTGAATGCTTGAGGCATAATTCTTTGCAAGATGTATTGAACTCTAGCTATCTATAAACAAATAACTATTGGCCTATTGTATGCCCAATTCTTCCATGAAAGATTGTAGCCATATCATCTCCTTGCTTGCCTCTCTCTCACAGTAGCTATATAATCTTCCTGTGGTGATAAAGAAATCAATTTTTGGTAACCTATGGAGATCCAACTTACTATTGTCCCACCTACAATAAATACATAACTTGTAGTACTCTAACTGGTATCAATATCCCCTACCAAAACTAAGCCCATAACCCAAGCAAATCTGTATTAGTGCCTCCCAAAACATAAAATATTTCATTGGATGTACTCCTCTCAAATACCCCATGAACCTATCACCTATCTGCCCAGCAGGAATACCTATATACCTACTAAATAACTCTAATATAAAGTAATATCTGGTATTGTGCATACTATGGCATACATTAAACTACCTACAGCTAAAGAATATGGTACCTTGGACATTTTTTCTTCCTCCTCTTGTGTCTTTGGACACATCACCTTAGTCAATTTCAAATGACTAGGTAAAGGTGTGCTAAAAACTCTATGTGGAATCTCTGCAACACCTTTTCAACATGTTCCAGCCTGGTATATATACTTTTCTATTCTTCCTATCTCTGCAAATTCTCATACCAAGCATTTGTTTTGCTACCCCCAAATCCTTCATAGTAAATGATTTTGCTAATTGTTGTTTTAACTCACTTATGTGATCCATGTTATACCCTACTACAAGCATGTCATCAACATATAAACATAAAATAATGTAGCTATCATTATCCAACCTCTTAAAATAAACAATACCACCAAACACACCCTGTTGTAGCCTTTGCTCACCATAAAACTATCAAATTTCCTACTGCTGAGGTGTTTGTTTCAAGCCATATAAACTCTTCTTCAATCTACACACCACTCTCCTTTCTTTGACCCTTCAAATCCTTGGGGTTGTTCCATATATATCTCCTCTAAATCACCATGAAGAAAGGCAGTTTTCACATCTAGTTGTTCCAAATGCAAATCTTCAACAACCACAATACTTAAAATAGTATGAATAGAAGATTCATCTTAACAACTGGAGAAAAAATCTTAGCAAAATCAATTCCTTTTTAGTGTGCAACTTTGACAAATAACATGGCTTTTAAATTGCTTCTAATTCCATCTTCCCTCTTTTCAAATTGTGAACCCATTTTATTTAAAAGTCTCACCCAAACAACTTGTATAATTCTAAGTCTAATTTTTCAGCAAGGAGTCCATTTCTCTTCCATTGCATGTCTCCACCCAACCTTTGTATCCAATCATCACATAGCTTCACACCTCGAGTCTTACATCTATTACAAAAATAGAATACAGAGGAGGTAAATCTTTTTCTGAGGTCTACTTATCCTTAAGATCAGCTCAACATTCACTAGAGTTTGTATTTGTTTTGTTGTTGCTATGGAGCATGAGGAACCACTAGAACATCACTATTTGGTAATTCATCCAACACTAAATAATCATTTTCTTTCTTCTCATGCTGCTGCAACTGATCTTTGTACAACACTTTCTCATTGAATGACATCCCTGCTTCTAACAATTTTTTGATTTTTAGAATCCCAAAGCATAGAACCAAATTCATCAATGCCATATCCAACAAATATACATTTCTTTGACTTTGCATCCATCTTGGTTCTATTTTTCAAAATTTTCATGTGTAAATGCTTCACAATTGAAGGTCTTGAGAAAACAATAACTCACCTTCTTACCTGTCCATGCTTCCTTTGAAATACCACAACCCAAGGGAACTAAAGGACCTCTATTGATTAAATAAACAACAGTGTTTGCATCCTCTTCCCACATGCTTAAAGGAAGCCCAACATGCAATCTCATAGTCTGTGCACGCTCCATTATTGTTCTATTCATGCACTCAACCAGTCCATTTTCCTGTGGAGTCCTTGGAACCATTTTTTGCCTACGAATACCATTAGAGGAGAAATAATCTTTAAACTCTTTGCTGCAATACTCACCACCATTATCAGATCTAAGACGTTTTAGCTTTTTACCTATCTCATTCTCAACCAAGCTTCTCCATTTCTTAAAAGTTTCAAATATATCATATTTATGCCTAAGGAAATAAATCCATACCTTCCTTGTTGCATCATCAATAAAAGTGGGAGCATAACACCTGAGCCACCTGTTGAGAAGACACTTAAGTTGTTCTCATACACTTATATGCACAGCTCCACCTCTCATCTTTCTGCTTCCTGGTCCTAGAGAAACCGGGATTTCTTTTTGTTTCTCCAGTACACACAACCTCACAAACCACACACTTGTGATTCCTGTAAACATTCTTGAATGAGATACTTTCATACCTTTGCACTCATATGCCCAAGTCAGATTATGCCATTAATTTTGATTCATAACCACCATAACTATCTATTTTTTTCAATGAATCCATAAACAATTGTTCCCCGAACATTACTTCATCCCATGTCTTGGAAGTAGAAGGAACAATATG
The DNA here is from genome assembly GCA_007258455.2 of Sequoia sempervirens. Classification (NCBI taxonomy): domain Eukaryota; kingdom Viridiplantae; phylum Streptophyta; class Pinopsida; order Cupressales; family Cupressaceae; genus Sequoia; species Sequoia sempervirens. The sequence continues at coordinate 34,553 of VDFB02269746.1, read as the reverse complement.
ACCATACACATATATAGCCTTACTTTTTCACACTTTGTAATCCCTTCCAACTTTTATCACTAACGTAAGAACACAACCTCATCATCTAGTTAAGCAATTTCTTTTAACTTTGGAACGTGCCTTACCTCATGTAGTAGCCAATGATTCCCATTCTGCAACTTAATCTTGATTCTTCCCTTTCCAAAAATCTGACAGGGTTCGTTATCTCCTAAATAAACCAGCCCAAAATCCCCTTGGACATAATCAAGAAAATAACTTCTATGGGGGGTAGCATGAAATAAAGCCCCTAAATCTAAAACCCAAGAATCATCAGCATTATCAAGGGAAAGAATCAAATCATCCTCATCAGATTTATTACTACCACATTTTCCTTTACTTCTTCCTTTTGTCTCCTTTATTTTTCCAAGACCAACAATCTTTCTTTAAATGACCCAGCTTACCATAGTACCAACAATCCCTCTTGTCTCTAGATTAGGACCTTTTGTCCTTTGATTTTCCTCGTAACTTCCCACGACTTCCTAAAAATACTTCACTTTTTTTCTTACCATCGCCTTTACATTGAAATACATCACTGATGTAATGCCCACTGAGCTTTTCCAACAAATTTCACCAAAATAACAACAACATCATCAACTCTACCTGTATTTGAACTAGGAAACAAAATTACTAACAACTATGACTAAGCTTTATTCCAACTTTCGTGCAAAGAGCACATGATCAAAAGAGCCCCAACTTCTTCATCAAAGTTTACATTTACGTGGCTAATTGACTATTAACCTAGATAAACCCATTTCTACATGATCAATAACCCTAATTCCACCTTCTGCACCATTTTCATATTAAATAAATGCTCATGAGAAATACCTTATTTGAAGCGGAAGGTTTTTCATATAATTTCGCCAGGGTTTCCATCAACTCTTGAGTTGTCTTTGCTGTTGTAATATTGAATGCCACTGATTGTGTTAAGCATAAACGAATGGCTCCCAGTGCCTTTTTGTTTAGAAGATTCCATTCCTCATCACTCATTCCTACCAGTTTCTTCGTTGTTCCTCCTAATGGCCTCGATAAATCCTTCTGATAGAGATAATCCTCCATTTGCATCTTCCATAACTAATAGTTCTGCCCATTGAATTTATCTACCCTCAATTTACCCTTGTATGCCATTGCTCCCACTTAACCGTGAGACTTTCCTGCAGATGATAATCGAACACAACCCGCTCTGATACCACTTATTAGGAATTGTATGCAAAAGATATCAATTAAATACAAATAAAGATTAAACACAAAAATGAAAAACACAAAAGTAATAACAACAAGAGACAATATTTAACATAGTTCACCCAAACTTGGGCTACGTCCACCAACAGAGAGTCCAATATTATTATCCAGTAAATCAAACCGATTACAACCAATAATCCTTGCAACTCAATACCGCTACAAATGCTACAATACAATGTTAACAGAAACCCAAACCCTTAGCCTTTTATCAAGACTTATGTCAATTACAAAATTAGGGTTTTTTATGTCAGCCAATAGAAAAATAACACTTGACATCATTAAATAATCTGGGGGGAAACCACCCCAATAAAAAATGGGGAAAATTTAACCTCTGATTTTGATCAGGCTCCATATACCAATAGAAAACCCACAAGATTTTGGGAGTAGGATACTACTGGCCTTCTATGCATAAGGATCTCAAGAAATATGTTCGAATATGTGATGAATGCCAAAGGGTAGGAAGAACAATTGAATTTAATCAAATGCCCTTGCAACCTCAGATAATCCTTGAACCATTTGAAAAATGGGGATTGGATTTTATCGGCCCTATAGACTCCCCTTCACAAGGAAAAGAGTACATTTTGGTTTGTACTGACTACCTGACTAAGTGGGCAGAATTACAATCCCTACGAGTTGCTAGGGAGGAACTAGTAGCTAATTTCCTTTACAACAAAATTTTCCTCAGATTCAGAGCTCCTAGGACAATCACCACAGATTAGGGCCCCCAGTTTATGTCTAAAGTTTTATTAGCCTTCACCGATCATTTCCAAGTGAGCCATAAGAAGTCCTCACCCTACCACCCTCAGGTGAACAAACAAGTTGAAGTTACTAATAGGGAATTAGAAAACATTTAACAAAAAAAGTTTCATCAGGAAGGAAAGACTGGGCCCGGAAACTACCTGAAGCCATTTAGGCTTATAACACCACATGGAAATCAACTACTGGGTATAGTCCATACAAGTTATATTTTGGGAAGAAACCTCTCTTGCTCATTGAATTTGAACTCCAAACCCTTAGGACAACTATGGAGTTGGGTATAGATCTTAATAAACGAGCCCACATAGAGAGAGTTTTACAGCTTAGTGAATTAGATGAACTCTGTTTGGATGTTGTTCATCAAACTGAGTTAGTGCAACAACAACGCAAGGTCTGGCATGATAATCATATCAAGGAGAGAGAATTCCATAATGGGGATTGGGCACTATTGTTTGCTTCTAGATACAAGGATCACCCAAGGAAAACTCAAAATGCATTGGCTCGGGCCATATGAAATTTTTGAGGTATTTACAAATGGTTCGGTTTAGCTGAAACCCATTGATCATGATACTCAAACTATCCTAGTTAATGTGCACCAATTATGTGTCTACCATAAGCTTGCTAATAGAGAGGAATTTACAAAAATGGTAGAAATGTAGGGATAAATCCAGTGCATTGACTCTGCTACGAAAAAGTCAATATAGTTTTTCCCATTAAATAATAAATAAATAAAAGCATGTGTATGAATTTATTTCATTTCAAAATGTTTCTTTCAAATTCTTCATCAACTTCATCATTTGGATTTGGCTAAATTTTTCTATATTTTGCAGGACTTCATTTCTTTAGTAAACAAATTTTTTGGCGCACCTTGCTGCGATGCTCTAGAAATTGTTGGCTTGGTTGTTGTGATGCTCCAAAACTTATTGGCTCAATTTTTGCTATGCTCTAGAGCTTGTACAACTAACTTGTGTTGTTTCTCATTTTGATCCTGCATTCTTATGCATCACTCAACGATGCTTCGAGAAGTCAAAGACCAAAATTTCACATTCTTCTTCCTTTTTCTGGCCGCATCTTCTAGTGATGCTCTAGAATTTTGGTGTTTCTTCCTTCTAACTGTATCTTCATGCAATGCTCTAGAATTGTGTTGTTTCTTCCTTCTGGCGACATCTTTCAGCGATGCTCCAAAACTTGTTTGGTTGCTACTACGGCTGCATCTTTTAATGATGCTTCAAAAAAATTTGGTTGCTGCTCTAGCTGCATCTTTTGATGATGCTCTAGAAATTTTTGGTTGCTTCCCTGGTTGCATCTTTCAACGATGCTTTAGAATCTTCAAATTTTTTTTCTATGTTCCAATGATATCTCTCAGTGATGTTTTGGAACTTTTTCTTCTTCCACCACAACTACATTTTTCAGCAATGCCCCAAATTTTTGTAAACTTTTTCCTTTTTCAGTATTTTTATTTTCTAAAGTTTTGCACATGCCCATCATTCAAATTTTTTTACCACCTTGAGATCCACTCCTTAATTGTCATTTCGCTATATCATGTTAAATTATTTCATAATAAATGAAATTATTCTGACATCCCTTTTTGTCATAATAGTTTTTTCCATCATTTAAACTGTCCCATCCATGTCATAATTATCTATTGCCACCCTCACCAAATTATGTAACTATCCTATTGTGTCAACAAAAGGTGAGTGATGTTTGATTTAATGACAAGACATAAGGTGCGTACGATTTTCTTCACTTAAAGTTAGTAATTATTTTGAATAGAGATTAATTAATTGGCATGAACCACTCCCTCTCTCAATTTTGAAAATTGTGCCATCGCGCAATTGCTTGAAGTACGGTAATAGTTGCGCAATTTTCCATGCAGAATTGTCATGATTATTTAGTAATGACTCAAGTAAGGTAGTTAATTCCTCTTCCATTGGTTATATCAAAATTGTGTCCCTTTTCATATGCAATTCACTTGATTGAAGCAAGGTGAGAATTATAGAATTTCCACATAATTTAGCAGAGCAACAAGGGAAGATAAAATGAGAGGAGCCAAGAAAAAGTTTGAATCCGCCTTAGCAGCTCAATTGTTGGCATTGAGTAATATTGCAGGCTTATTTCAAAAAGTTGGGTGGCTTGAATTTATAAAAAAGTTTGAGGGTTATATCAAACAATTGGTAAGATAATTCACATAAAACTTTGCAGACAAACAAACTATGGTGTGTGGCAAGCGTTTCTAGGTAAGTCTAAAAATCATTGCTCATCTCTCTAGTCTTGAGAATAGAGGCATTGATTTGAGTAAAACTACCAACATTACTTATCAAAGAATGGTAGAATTGTTTCATAGGGTGAGGGAGCCTCAACCTATTATCACCCTAAGTACTAGGCAGTAGAACAAATGTTTTCACAAAATGTCTATCCCAGAACCCTGGAGATTTGTCGTAGCTTGGATAATAAAATATTTTATCTATGAAGGACAAATAACCACGGTAGTAGGACCCCCTTTCTGTCTGCTTATTCATTTGTGACATGGTGCTAAAGATCCTTCTGTTAGGGTTAATTTACCAACATTTTTGTGTCATTCAGTTACCACCATGATGGAAAAATATAAATTTGGGACAGGGCCACTCAAACACCATGGCCTTATACAATTGATATGCAAGTACCATTTTTGTAAAAAATCTAGAAAAGAAGTGGCAGAAATTTTTGCAAAATTTTGAAAAAATGGAGTCTAAAAGACCTCTTGAGGAGGGCGAGTCATCTAAACAAAGAGACCAATCTTTAGAAGAACCCTCCTCTGAAGCTTTAGGTGCTCCTAAATCCTAATAGACTTCAATAGCTCCTAGCGGTGATGCGCCAGAAACTTTGACTGATGTGTTAGAAACCCCAGGATAGTCAAGGGATGTAGAAATTGTGCATTCTAGAGAAGGAGAAGAGCCTCCTTATAAGAGGAAGGGGTAGACCAAAGTCACTTTCCAAACAACTCCTCCTCTATAGAGAAGCAAGAGGTTGTTTGTTGAGTCTAGTGAAACTGTGGCCTATGATACAGGAAGTACCTCTAAAAAGAAAATGCCTAGGACTCGAGCGAGAATAATGGAAACTGAAAAGTAGTCTGGTGATGAGGAAATAAGTGAAATAGAGAAACAAGTTGATCAATCTCCCAAGGCTGAAGAGAAGAGAATTCCATATCCAATGGAGCAGGAAGAGGGAAGAGTACAATTGCCACATTTTGTGGATATTGAAGATGAACCTGTGGGACGATTCTCCCCTTTTCTTGATATGGAAATCCCCAATCCACCTTTTTTTTTCAATGTAGGGGATGTAGAATCTATTTAGAAAGGAGAAGCATTAGAAAAATTGGAAGTAGAAATTGTTGAGTTAAAATTTTGGTTACAAAGAAATGAAGAACATATCACCCAACAACAAGAAGAAATAGAGGCACATGATGCAATTATAAGTAAAAGGGATCAAGAGATTACAAAATTGACAATGCAGATGGAGCAAAAAGACAAGGTCATTGAGTAGTTGTAATATCAAATACAAAAATGGAATCAAGAAAGCAAGCAACATATGGTTGATTTGTCTGAGAAAGACAAGCACATCCAAGGTTTGAAAAAGAATTTTATGCAAATGTTTAATGCTCTTGAAGAAGAAAGGAACAAGCAGAGAATTGGACTTAATGCTTCTGTGAGTAGAATTGTGGAGTTAGAATAGGACTTGCAGGAAAGTGATACCAAGCCAGTAATGGAATCTAAGGGAACACAAACCAAACCAACTATTTTAGAATGGTTCTAGGTACGTATCCCTCCATTATTGATGAAATGGATGGAAAGATGCTACTTCCTGAGAGATGTAAAATTTGAAAATTATAGGCTGAAAAAGGAGTTAGTACTATTAAAGGAATCATTTGAAAAATTGTATAGAGCTCAGTGGGATGCTTGTGAAATAGGTGAGTTATTGTTGGCTTGTAGAAGACCATCTAGGTTGTATTCTATGTTCCTCAATGAAAAACTCCTAAGATGGAAGTTACTTAGAATTCACAATAACCAGCCACATGATCCTGATGATAAAGAATTTGTCAAAATAATTGTTAAGTCAAATCTTGATCAACATTATTTATTATGTGAATTCTTTGTCCATAATTTTCTCTTGGAATATTATACAATTTTTTATGTTAACTTCTTTGTGGGTGAAGTTTAGTTGAGATCATTCTTGGCCACTATGCATAATTAGATTCAATGGAAGGATCGGTCAAGGAAGTATTCACATGCAAAGAAATTGTTGGATTACAAATGAGATACCCCCATAGGAAGCATTTATATTTCAAGGTACAATTCTTGGGCATTCAACTCAAAGAGAATGTACAAATCAGATATAACAATAACCTTCAGTTATGCCATAATCATTTTCAAGATCAAGGATCAAAGTTGATAGGGAAAGCTAGCATGCATGTGAAGAAAGGTATACTCCTCTTCCTATGTATCTCAAGAAAGGAGAGGTAATTTCACCTCTTAATAGTAGATGGTCCTATAGAAGGGCAGTATCCTTGACCTATATCCTTGAGCAATTAAAGGTTAACTGGATTGGCATGACATATAGACCTCCTCTACTTCTTTCACTACCCCCTACAGTATATATCAACACAGATCATAGTGATGACAGTTTTGAGAGATGGGTAGAAAGGGTTACTTTTCATTAGGGATTTCTAAGGGAACTTAAGGATCTAGACACAGAGGCAGATGAATTTTATGATCGCAGTGCTAGATATGAGGAGTTGAACAAGAATTGGGGAAATGAAGGGCACGGAGCACAACAAAGAGCATGACAACCTACTTGAGCTTAGGAAGGGGAGGAAATAATGAGGTAAACATAACCTCATCGATATAATGAACTAAATACTTAATCTCACATCTTCCAACCATCCTTACCCCGCCAATTAATTGTCTTTAGGATAAGTAATTGCTTTCTTTTTATGAAAAGATGAAAAATCTTTATTTCTTGAAATTAATTAAAATAAGCTAGCCCACGCTGACTTAATGGTTTAGTTTTTGAGCATTGTATAGGTTAATTACCACAATCAGTTATCATGCTAGTCAAAGAGATTCAATGTAGACTTCAACACCATTGAAGACAAGTGCTGAAAGAATGGGCACCAGAACTTTAGGAGAATGCATGATGGGCTGAGTTTTTGTAGTTTTTATTATTTTCAGTTTGAAGAATTTATGGCTCATCTCGAGCCCTTTAATGTTTTATGCCATGGGATTTAAAGTCCGCTAGTTTGTTGAAAATTAGTTGAAGACTTTACCAACTGAAATGTAGGATTTTGTTAGTTGTTCTTATATAAATATGTAACTGTTGAAAGAAATGATATACAAAAGAATATCATTATGTTGTCACTATGTTTTCTAAGTTACACTATTAATATGAATAAAATGAGTTTTTACCATCACCTTTGGAGTTACTGAGTAATGTGAATGGAGTTATTTTGAATGAAGTAATTTTGGAGTTATTAGTATATGTGATCTAAGCTAGGCGTAGGAGCACCCAAGAGCTAGCCACTCGAGGGACTGCAAATTAGATAGATAAGTATTCTACTTTTAATTCTATTACTTTTATTTAGTAAATGATAATTAGAATTAAAGTTTATTTTCATGTGTGTAGTTCTATCAAGATTAATCCTGTAGGTTGTAGTTGAGTTTGTAATCTTTAAGTTCTATTGTCTGAAGTTCTAGAGCACCTCCTTTCAATTGTTAGTTCCAGATTGTTAAATCATTTTCTATTAATAGTTAAGATTGTTATCTTTTCTTAGATCGATGTTTCATAGTTTCTTTACAAGGTTTTCTTCTTCAAAAATTTACATGTTTCTTAGTTTAATAATTTCCATACTTTTTAGTTTAATCATTATGCTTTTTAGGTTCATAATTTTTTGCTTTCTAGTCTAGTTATTTCCAACTTTCTAGTTAAATGATTTTTTGCTTTCTAAGTTTAGTGGCCTCTTAGTTTAGGGTTTCATTCTAGCTGTCCAACATTTAGAAAACTCGAGAGAGATCTAGTCAAGATGTCTTCTATTGCATATAGCCTTTGAACACTACCCGGTCAATATATTAATGTATTTAACAATTAAATTGTTAGGACCTAACGACAACCTATCAGTCTGTAGAAATTACTCAAGGACCTTTACCAAAATTTCAAGGGGGGGGAATATCCACCATTGGAAAGACATCTAATGGGGTTTCAAGAGTGGGAAGGAACATCCACCATTGGAAAGACATCTAATGTGGTTTCAAGAGTGGAGTTAAGTAACCTACTATCCAACATGAAGGAGGATATCATAAGTCATATAGCTACCCAGATGGACACTCTACATATAAAGAAGAAGAAGCAAGAGGAGGCTGGAGCAATGCTTACTGAATGTTGCCCCAATTGGAGTCAAAGGAAAGAAAACTACAAATGCAAAAGGTTGGCAAGTATTACATAAGACAAATTAGAGAAACCAGATTTACATCCATTGGAAGGAGAGGATGGAAAACTATTCTACATTGCACAAAGAAGGCCATGGCAACCAAGACAAGGTATGCCACAAGACCATCTAAATTTCAATACATCTTTTCCAATTGGTAATCAAAATTTCTCTAGTGGGAATTCTCATCCCTGTCCAAATAACCAAAACCAATGGAAAAACCCTTAGAAATGAAAAAACCCTGAACAAAAATGGAACCAGTAGTAGAAAAATGTAGACCACAAAAAAATTTCAAGGTACCAATTATATCCCTCAATGGACAATGCAACAAAATTAGTGGAAGCCACAATGTAAAAAAGGGCTAGTAGTGCAGCACCAAAATGTGAATTACCAACAACCTTTGCTTCCCTCTTAGCCAAAACAATAGGCCATCATGCCCAATCCATCAAACCCAACATCTTAGCCACAAAGAGAACCACAATTACCTGCTCAACCTGAACCTAACCCGAATAGCAAGATTTTCCAATAGACATATACTAATGAGGCTATACAATACCCCACTTATGGGGTAGAGGTGAGTGATGTCCACCTTAGGTAAAGGAAAACACTAGCTGGCCCTTCATCCCCTCAAATTACTAAGATGGTGGATGAGGAACCTCTACTTGAAGCTTCCGACATTCACCTCTGGAACCCGGGTCAATTTAGGTAAACTAGACCACCTCAAGTCTAGAGCCTCCTTTCTATGAGTGTTTAGCCATTCAAAAAAATCATACCTAAGTTGAGGCAAACCTATTGGGTCAACTTAAGGATTTCAGTATCAAAATTCCCCTCATTCAAGCTATCAAGGACATCCCAATCTATACCAAGACAATAAAGGAAATTTATCTTATGAAACCAAAGAGAAAGAGGAAGGACCCTCAAATAGTTCATGTTCTTGGGAACCTTGCTGATATTATGCTAGGGAATATAAATGTCCCTAAATACACAAATCCTGGAATTCCAATAGTGGATGTTAAGATTAATGGGGTCCTTATCAAGAACACCTTGATTGACCTAGGGGCTACAATTAATGTCATGACTAAGGAGACAATGCAACTACTTCAGCTAGCTAATCTTATACCTACACCAATAGTTTTACAGTTGGTAGATAGGTCAACAATGAAACTTGAGGGGATCATTGAGGACTTAGTATTTGCATTAGATCCATGGGAGTATCTTGCAGATTTTATAGTCTTGCAGCCAAAGGTCAACCTTGGAGGATATCCACTTATTTTAGGTAGACCATGGTTAGCTACAGTGGATGCATTTATAGGTTGTAGGTATGAGAAATCAAATGGGACTGTGACCAAGAAATTGGTTCTCTATCCACTAGCCCAACCTCATGAAATTATAGAATAGACTATATGGCCTACCTTGGATGAAGAAGACCAGTATTCCTTGTAAACTCTCATGAAAATACAACGTATCCCCCTGTTAGCAACCCAAGATGAGGCTGAATTAATTGACCATATCATATAGAATAATTGCAGTAGGGACCCGTAACAACAAGACTATCTTTCATGTCTATAGGATCGACTGCAAAATATTATACTTGAAAATTCATCAAAATAAGTATCCCAACAATTCCATTCATTTTTTTCACAATGATGTGTTCCCAATATTAGTGGACTTGATCTCTCATATGTACAATCAAAATCCAAAACATGGGAAATCATGTCAAGTAAAACCCTACACATTAATAATGGATTAACTGAATAACAACAAAATTCCCTAAACACTGTGTTGCAGGCACACACATCAGCCTTTGCATGGGACTGCCATGACATGCAAGGGATTAACCCAAAAAATTTGATGCATAGGATCTACATAAATGATGGTTTTAAGCCAATTAGATAGCCCCAAAGAAGAATGAACCATTCTTTAAGAGAAATAGTTAATACTAAGCTACAAAAACTACTTGATGCAAGCTTCATTATCCCATTTTTGATAGTCAATGGATGTCACCATTAGTCATTATTCCTAAGAAAGGATGAAAATTGAGGGTATATGTGGAATATAGGGATCTAAACATAGCCACTAGAAAAGATAACCTTCCCCTACCTTTCATTGACCAAGTGCTTGATTCCTTAGCAAGGAAAAAATACTTCTCCTTTCTAGATGGATTTAGTGGTTATAACCAAATATAGATAGCTTTAAAGGACCAGGATAAGACTACATGTATATGCCCTTGGAGTACATATTTCTATTTTGTTCCTCCCTTTATACTATGCAATACCACTTTCTAGAGGGAAATGCTAAGTATCTTTTTAGATTATGCTCATGTTTCCATGGAAATCTACATGAATGAATTCACTACCTATGGAGACACCTATGAAGATGCACTCAAAAATCTAGAAAAGGTTTTGAAAAGGTGTAAAGAACATAACCTATCATTGATTCATGATAAATGTTTCATGATGATGAATCAAGGGATTTTTTTAGGGAACTTTATCTCAAGTGGAGGAATTCAGGTGGATCCCAACAAGATTGAGATCATCTCTACACTTCCTGTGCCATAGAAGCAAAAAGATGTCAAGATATTTTTGGGACATATAGGCTACTACTGGAGGTTCATCCGGGATTTCAATAAAATTATAGCACCCTTGTTTGTTTTTCTCACTAAAGACAAGATTTGATTGGACTGTAGAATGCCAACACTTATTTGAAGCACTTAAGACAACTTTGACAAAATCTCCTATCTCGAGAGGGCCAAACTAGACACTACCTTTCCATATACACACTAATGCTTTATATTTTTCTATAGGAGTAGTATTGGGACAAAAAGAAGGTAATAAGGTGTATGTTATCTACTACATCAGCAAAAACTTACAAGGAGCTAAACTTAACTACACTATCATAGAGAAAGAGATGTTGGTAGTTGTTTATTCTATCAACAAGTTTAGGCATTATATTATTGGCAATCAAGTCTTTATCCACATAGATCATACTTCCATAAGATACTTAATGAATAAACCTATATTTGGGGGGAGACTAGTCAGATGGTCGCTCTTTCTATAGGAGTTTGAAATAACAATACTAGATAAGCTAGGGAAAGCTAATGTGGTGGAAAATTTTCTATATAGATTGCATACACAAATAGAAGAAGATGTTGTGGATGATTCTTTTGTAGATGAGAATTTATTTTCTCTTCCTAAACAAATAACATGGTTTGCTAATATTGAAAATTACTTAGTGGCAAGGCAAATACAATCACATTTCTCTCCTAGAGAAAAGAGGTAGTTGGTGCATAATAGCTTTCCATATTCTTGGGTAGATGGTTACTTATTCTACACTGGTATAGATAATATGATCATGAGAAGATGAGGTCTTTGACATTATAAAAGCTTGCCATGATGAGCCTTGTGGGGGTCACTTTGTAGCCAAAAGGACAACATTCAAGATCTTGAAGAAAGGTTACTATTGGCCAAATCTCCATAAGGATTCAATGAAGTATACCAAAATCTCTGATAGATGTCAGAGAATGGGAAAACCAACAAGAACAAATGAAATTTCTTTGTAGCCATAGATAGAACTATCTCCATTTGAAAAATGGGGGCTTAACTTCATTGGAACAATTTCACCAACCTCTAACAACAAAGAGTATATTTTGGTTTGTACATACTATCTGACAAAATGGGTTGAGGTCAAAGCATTATAGTTTGCAAGAGATGGGAATGTAGCTAAGTTCTTATATGAAGACATCTTTACTAGGTATGGAGTACCTAGAGAAATTGTAACTAATCAAGGTCCCTAATTTACTTCTGAACTCATTTCTAAATTGGTTGAAGAATATGAAATTAGACACAAAAAATTAACATCTTATCATCCCCAAGCTAATGGGAAGGTGAAGGTTACAAAAAAAGAAATTGAGAATATTTTGTCTAAAATAATGAAAATTCATAGAAAATATTGGGTATCCAGATTACTTGAAGTAGTGTAGGCCTATAGAAAAACATGGAAAAAAACTACAAGTTTCACACCTTATGAATTAGTCTATGGTAAATCATCGATTTGTCCAATAGAGTTTGAGTACACGACACTTAGGATAACAAGGGAATTAGAAATAGATTTGATAGAAGAAAAGAAAGAAAGGCTACACAATTTTAATGGATTGGATGAAATTAGAATGGAGGCCATGCATCATACAAAAATAATTCAAAAAAAGAGGACTAAATTGTTGGAAAAGTATGCCTCAATCATCACAGGGTGAAACCTCCATTGGAGCCAAGTTAGTGTGACAGTTCTTATGTCTAGCCGACTAGCAGTTTGGAACATCATGTTTTGTACAGGTCGTTGTGACCTAGTTTTTGTCTCACTGAAGGATCATATCGTTGTGATAGGTTGCTTTCGGTGTGACCTCTTAGCACCTGTGAAGATCTCTGGCCAATAGGCCATTCAATCATATATTAAGAAGACCTTTGGCCGAAAGGCTTTGTTCGGTGTGAAGTCCTAGTGAAAGCTAATGTCCTGCCGATAGTATGTTATGTATTGAAGTCTTTAGGATAACTAAAGGGTTCTCACTATGAAGTCCCAGCGACATTGGTGAGTCTCGCTGATGATGAGAGGTCTTTGGTGTAACATATATGTGTTCAATAAGAACTCTCGGTGAAGGTGATATGTCTTGGTGACTGTTGATGACTTCGGGGTGACATGTGTGATCTTGGAGAAACCGCTTGGCGATCTTGATATGTCTTGCCAACTATTCTTTGGAGCTCGGTATAACATACGACTTCGGTATAACCTGTGGTGACTCAGCGTGAGGTCTTGGCAAAGAATGATACTCTTTCCGAATGGAAACCTCACATCTATGTGACTTTTGGAGCTTCGGTATGACGTCTCACCGAAAGCGATGAGTCTGGGCAATAGCGATACATGTGGAGAATGTTGGTGTGAGGTCCTGGTGACATAAGGGAGTCTTAGTGATAGTCTCCTGAACTTGATGTAACACAAGAAGGCTCATTGGGATGTCTTGGCGAGAGCAATAGTCTTTCTAAAAGGAAAACTAAAGCCGATACAATTTGTAAGCTCGGTGAAACCTCTTGCTGATGGAAACAACTCTTGGCGACATCGATATGAAGAATTTGTGGAATCGACGAGACATTGTTAGTGTCTCACCGAGATGCCAACAAAGTTTGTTTCCTCTGACTGAGCGATGACTATCTACGTGGCTGGTATTCGGCAAATCAGAGGAGCCGAATTGGAATCGTTGGGAGATAGTTTGTTGTGGCAGTTATGTGAGGAAGCTCGACAGACATCGAACAACATGAATATAGTTGTAGTTGCAGATGCTCAATGGTTCGACGATTGGTTCGATCAACATTTGTGTGTCAATAGTTTGAATTGTATTAGAGTGAATTCTATTCTAAAAAGATTCTAATTTTGAAGGTTCCTATACAAGATTGTTCATGGTGAATGCTACTGAAAACAGACACTAGAAAGATAAGTCTGACATTTGTATGTGATCTCCATTACTGTAATACAAAGTGGTTTCTCTTGGTGTGGTGGGTTTTTCTCCCATAAGGGTTTTCCCACGTATATCTGGTGTTCCTGTGTGATTGTCAAATACTTTGTTTCTATTATCTACTTCATAGTGAATCTTAATTGAACTGAAATTGAAAAATTAAAAGTATATCTACATTCTTCTCTGAGGTTTTGACGTTAGGAGAGTTGTTTTTGCATCTAGCTTTCCTTACATAAATGGTATGATCAATTTATAAAGGCTAAAGAGTTCAATGTGGGTGACTGGGCTTTACTATATGATTCCAAATACAAAGCCTGCAAAGAGAAGCTACAGTCTAGATGGTTGGGAACCTATGAAATTTAACAAGTATTTCCCAATGGAGCAGTCAAGTTACAAACTAAAGATGTAATTAGATTCACACTACTGGTGAATGGATGCATATTGAAGGTATATAAGTAGCCAACTCAAAAAGATGATTTTCTTCTTTCTCTAATGCATCTATATTGTCAAACCAATGGTTTAGATACAAAAAAATTATCACAAGATAACAACTTAGCAGCAACTGCTACCAGTTCTCACAATGCCTCAACAGATGAACTACACAGCTCACCTCCTGAGGTCACTCAGGTATAATTTCTCATCTTACTTCATGTGCACACATAGCACTGGTGCTCTAATCAAAAATCTTCTTGAATACTATTTCACTATGCAATAGGGACCTGTAGCATCATAAAAATAACTTCAGTTCGAGACCTGTTGAAGAAGGTACCCGCAACCACTATTGTTAAAGCATTCAAAAATTTATGCCAAATTGATTACAAAAACTTCACATTCACTCGACCTTTTTTGTACATGTAGCCTTAAAATGGTATATCAATACATGTAGATCCATCACTCCACTCCATGTTGCCTATCACAATTTTTCATGCATTCAAAAAGTCTTTCATCACTCATATATTGTTACATTCCACAACCTTTTAATTTTTCCATGCCAACCTTTCATCTCAATCTCACATTGTAATTAACTAATATTAAATCAAACTCATGTTGTGGACACTTTTCTAACAAATTCACATGCATATAGTTATATTCATATCATTCGACATGTACGCATATTAAGTTCCATTATTAACATGGATCTTCAATGCTTTTGTAATGTAATTTTTGTGTGGTCTCTTAATAAACCGCAAGAATATAAGTCTTGGTGACCCAAGTTGAAAATTAATGCTCAAGGCAGACACTAGTTGGCTGATGACCTTGGGGAAATATGTGGAAAGCTGAAAAAATATTGAAAATAATACATGGTCAAGTGTATCAGGTATCCAGAGTTTGGGTAATTTGAGTTTGGGTGAATGATCAGAATCACTTTGTGAAGGAAGTTTAATAAGTTGCTACAATTAGGAGTCAAAAGCCCAAGATTTGAATGTTGGTGTAAATAGGTTTTTACCTTTTACACATTGTCTTAAGCTTAACTTAGGACACATATATTTAATATTTGCTAATATTTGTCTCGGGTAGTTTCACCCGTGACTCATCTT
The DNA here is from genome assembly GCA_007258455.2 of Sequoia sempervirens. NCBI lineage: Eukaryota > Viridiplantae > Streptophyta > Pinopsida > Cupressales > Cupressaceae > Sequoia > Sequoia sempervirens. Next base: position 19,024 of record VDFB02269746.1, on the reverse strand, counting down.
GTTTTATGATGGTGAGTTTGTTCACCGCATTTCTTGCCTATTTAATAGGCTTCTATGTACATGATTATTCAATCATCATAGCTTTAATTAAGCTTATCACATTATTTTGTGATTATTTTTCTCGGATGTGAAGGTTGAGTTGCAGGTTGCTCCTGGGTGATTTGGAGCTTTTCTCCTATATGGTATCGAGAGCTATATCTCAGCTCCTACATGGTATCAGAGCCGATTTGCAAGCCCCTCTCAAATTTGAGAGATTTGTGAGTTTTTAATCAGTATTGCACGTTGCAGCATGCCTTTACTTGTCTTAAGTAGTTGATTCTACTTTTTCATGCTGTTTTTGGTTGTTGGGGTCGTTTTATGGTGCTAAAGGCGTTTTTTTTACACTAGATCCATATTTTCTGTATATTTTGAAGAAAATCCGCCATCTGGGTTTTGTTTACAGCAGAAAAAAACCATCTGGGTCATTGCTAGTTTCTGTATACAGGTTATATATTTTGCAGAAATTAAATCGGAACATTTCAGCAGACCCCCTCTCCAATTGCATTTTTGATTTTGCAGTCAATCTTTGGAGGGCCATAATTCAGTCATACGAGCTCTTTTTTCAGAGCAATTTTTTTTTATTTGGGTTAGAATTTCGCAGGCTTTGCAGTGGTATGATCCATTTTTTCTCAAGTGATCTGAATTTTCCAGAAAATCAGTTTTATCAGCAGATCTGAAGGACAGTTCTCATTTTTGGAACTTCAAATGGCTATAACTTTCACATATGACCTTGGATCGAGGTGATTCTTTTTTTGAAAGTTGATATTTTTTTGAGCACTACACATTGGTGCTATTTTGAGGTTCTTATTTTGAGATTATTTTATACTTTCAGTATTTGGGTCCAATTTTGGACATTGTAAAACTCTGGAAAATAACTCTAGAATTGTAAATGAACTAATTATAAAGTTCCACCATTATATTTTTCTGGGGGGGTCATGATTGAGTGAATTTTTGGGGGTAATCTTGTAGTTGATTCTTCATGGGTTTTTCTATTCATCCTTCTGTGGTAATGTTGAATAAGGATAATTATGAGTCTTGGAAGAATGGCATCCTGACACATCTCAGGTGGCTTAAGCTCTTGCCATACCTTTATGGGCTCATACCTAAACCAGACACACCTTGGAAGCAATCAATTTGGGGTAATAATAATGATCACATTATAGGATTAATTGGTACATATATTGGTGTTGATATTTATGTGGAGATCTCACATATTGAGTGCCCACACACACTTTGGACCAAGATTTGGGAGATTTTTGGAGATCATCATATCTCTCCATTCCCAGATGATCCTATTGCAGATTGTTTAATTCCCCTTGATGATGTTGATAATATACCCTATGATGATGATACTTTAGAGGAGCTTGAGGATAATAAATGTCTTGAATGTCTAGTTGACAAAGAGACTTCTCTTCTTGCTTCTCCTCCTCCTATTGAGATCACATCCTCATTTACTATTGCATCTGAAGATACTTGCATTGCTACATTCATGGCTTCTTGTGATTCAGTGCAGCAAGATACACATTGTCTTCCAGACATAGCTACTTCAGATGACTACTTGACAGACATTGCAGGTTTGTTCATAGAGTCTCATATTTCAGACTTGGGAGACACTATTCATGACATTCATCTTCTCTTTGATGAAGTTGATTCTTCTTCAGTTGTGGAGGAACCTTTGGATCTTCTTGTTCAATCTTCACATGATCATTCCTCACAGTTTGACATGATTGTGGATACTTTTGAGCAGCATTTGGAGGAGGCATCTTTGTCTTCAGAGAAGATAGTTGAGTCTTTGGATCTTGTTCTACATACATTTCTACTAGGTTCTGGATTTTCATCTTCATCAGTGTGGCCTAGAACACTTGATTTGATGGTGACATCTTTCGACATCAACATGGAGACACCTGAGCAGAGTTCAGAGACTTCATACATTTTGAGCTTTCTTCCCTCATATTCCTTTCAGGAATGGGAAGACATTCTTCATACACCTTTGGTTTTGTTTCTTCCTAAGGGGAGGAACATTGTTCGACGATCATGGACCATGTTCTACATTCAGCTTCGAGCTTCAACCATTGGCATAGTTGACTACTTTGGGGAAGGCTACATGGTCTTTCCTATCCTTTCTATTTTGGAGGGGACTTCTTCCTTGCATGGGATTCTTCTTGTGTTGGGAAACTTGTTTTCTTTTCTCTCTTTTGGGGAGGAGTTTTGTCCCACTGGGTTTTCTCCTTTACTCCATTTGTGAGAGAGTATTTTGTACATGGGTACCTAACATGGCCTAGTAGCCGGGACCCATATTTGCATCTCTTTGCATTCTTTCATCCTCACCCACCTAAGCTATGCTTAAGGGGGGTGTTAGTGTAGGTTTTTAATATTATTTTTCCTACACAATATTAACATACCTTAGGTTATAGGAGATGTGGTTCATGTGAGGACATGGCAGATAATCTCCCTAAGTTTGCACTTAAGGGGTGTTGGTGTAAATAGGTTTTTACCTTTTACACATTGTCTTAAGCTTAACTTAGGACACATATATTTAATATTTGCTAATATTTGTCTCGGGTAGTTTCACCCGTGACTCATCTTGTTTTATGACGGTGAGTTTGTTCACCGCATTTCTTGCCTATTTAATAGGCTTCCATGTAGATGATTATTAAATCATCATAGCTTTAATTAAGCTTATCACATTATTTTGTGATTATTTTTTCTCGGATGTGAAGGTTGAGTTGCAGGTTGCTCCTGGGTGATTTGGAGCTTTTCTCCTACTTTGAAAAGATCAATAAAAGTTGAAATCTTGGTCAAGATTTGTTTCAAGTGAAGTACATCAGCTAGTCAGGTTTCAAAGGTAGTCGAGTACCCAGGTAAATGGTGCATTGATGAAGGAATGTTCAAACTTATTATTTGGTTTTACTTGAATGCTCAAAAAATCTGGTGGCCCAACCTAAAGTTGACAGTTACATGAGAATACATTAAAGCATGTTATTTATGGATTATTTTAAAAGGATTAATATTAATGATGGTTTTATGCTAATAAAAGATTTATTAATATTTTAAAAAGGGATTTGATATATGGAATTTTGTGTGCAAGAGAAATAGGTTGTAGGAAAACATTTGGGCATGGACAATTAGAAAATTTTGAATTATGATTAGATCCAACAATATTACCAAGCTAGGTGGTGTATTTTGGAAGTTCATGTGAGGATAAAGCGTATGGAGAAGAAATACTGATAACCGGGGAACTAAAGATCTAGGTATTATGCATGCAACAAAGGAGGTTCCTAGCTCTGAGGTGATATACTTGTGGGCATTTTTCCCCAAAGCCATAGCCTGAATGCAAGAACATAGGGCTGGTGGATTAATATTTCTAGTTCCACCTAATCACTCTAAATATCCAACAAGGTACTACATTTTGTTTGAATAGTAAGTTGATAGTCCGCTCATTCCGATTTGATATCCTGATTATATTGTAAAGACATGAGTCCAAAAGTTTCAAGTGTTGTAGAAAGTCAATTTTGTTGACTTATTCAAAATTTTCTCTTGCAAACTGTCATGTGCCACATGCTCTACTATGATTTTTCCCCTAGATTCTCTTTCATGTGTTGATCAAATTTCCCTAGTGTCTTGTTCTTATAAAAGGCTAGAAGATGTTTTATTTTCATTAAGTTCAGAATTTGTGGATTCTAGAGAACTAATTTTTTTTCAAGTTTGATTCTTTTTCCTATTTTTCTATTCCATTCCAGATTAAAAACTTGTATGTGTCATATGAGATTAACTAATATCAAGGCCAATTCAAAGCTATTTCCTAATATGAAATCCTACGTAGTTGATTGTTTGTTCCTATAGGAAAAGATTGTGTATTATGCTAGATTTGGGTGCATAATGAAACTATTTGGTGGCAAATAATCCACATTTATTTAAACCCTTGCATCATTTTATGCCTAGCTATGAAGCAATCTAGTGAAGTATAGAGTGGTTTGCTTTGATTTAGTTTATTTCTTAGGGCATGTGTGGACAATACTTGGGAGAAATATTTACATTCCAATATTTTAGATTAGATGCTAAATATTTTCAAAAAATATTCCAAAATTGATAAATACATGGATTTTTATTATAAATCTTTCAATTCCATGAAGTTGTAGAGTGCTTAATGCTAAATCTACTTGAATGTATACAAGTAATTTGAATGTCATGAAATATTATTCTAAATATTTTGATTTCATGACGTTGTTAACTGACCTATGAGTGATCAAACTGAGATTATATCCCAATCCTTTGAATATCATCCAATTTGTGACAACTATAGGCCCTGTTTGTTTACCAACAATTTACATAATGAACCCTAAGTGAACTTAGTGCGTCAAGACCTAACATTCCCAGCCTTGGGATCGAGTTGAGATCACCTTAGATTTAGGCTATCTTGGTGGATCTTCCAAGAAAGGTAGGTTCCCATAGTCCACTATGAGAATTAATCTTCCTATTTTTGTGTGTATGTGTGCAACATCTGCATTTACAGAAGTGGTGCTAGAAGAAGGGTCATTTTTGTCTTTAAGCTGGTATTGGTGTCCCAATCACATAGGTGAATTCCACTTGTGAGTGAAGGGTCTAAGTAAGCATAGAATGGAGAGTGAAAAAGAGATGGAAGAGCTCTAGAAAGTTCTTAACCAAAGGTTTTCACCCTTGACTTTGTTCACTTTTGGTCAGGTTACAAAGTGCATAATTTATGACACAACCGATCATAGTGACATTGATTGTAATATTTTTTGACTAGGGTAAGTTTGACTATCCATATGGTGATTCTGCTAACAGAGGCATCCTTAAGCATGAAAAGGAGGGGGTCATTATTAGACTAGTGTTTAAATTCTAGGAGAATGCATAACCCTAGTGGAGATAGATTTTTTAGTTGTTCAACTGTTCAATTAAATTAATATGCTATTTGTGATTGTTGTGTGGAAATATCAAAAGTTTTGTAGGAAAATAAGAAAGTTCATGAAAATTTAGGAATATCATGCTTTAAGTGTGAATTTGAAACAATTAAGTTACCGCTCTTCGCACATGTGGATGATATCGAGAAGAAAGAATGGGTGAAACAAGCGGGAGATGCATGCTTTTCACCCCTAATTATGAATCCATGAATTAAAAGGGAAGAAACCTTTGATTTTATACAAATGACAAAGTATCAAACTTTTACTTTCTCTCTTTTTGATAATTGTGTAAATCATGTTGAAGTTTGGTCTAATTAGATAAATAGTGGTGTTAGGGTTGAAAACAAGACAGGTTGTCGATGAGGTCTTAGATGAAGGAGTGACAACGTGACAAATGCAATTATTCATGAAACAAAGCAAAAAGAAATGGAACACCATGAAGAAAGGTTGGATGAAGGTACAAGTTTGAGCTAATGGAAAAGGTGTGTGTAATCAACCATTAATCATGTCGTTTCCATACATTTCAACAAAATTGTGGGTAAGTATGCCTTCAAATTTTCATTCACTAAATATAAAATTTCAAGTAATTCATAATTATAGTAGGTTATTCGAATGTTAAGTGAATTTAAAGATAAGCTTGCTAAAATTCAGACTAAAAGAATTATGAAGTTAGTGATAGAGATTAGGGTAAGTTGTTTGATTAGGGTAAATTGTTTTATTAGGGTAAATTCATTTTGTTAGGTTTGTTTTCTTTAGTAGTTTTTCCCTATTTTCTGGTTTAGGTCCTAGAATTAACAAATTCATCTTAATCTAAAACACATGTTAACTAAATTGCAAAAGCATTCCACTAAAAACTAGAAAAGGTAAAACCATTTAAAGTAAATGCACGTATGAACAGAGAAAATCAAAATTCTCATTATATTTTATAGTAATAACCTTGTATGTACATGGAAATACAAAATTCTTGTTGTAAGGCAGTATAAAAGAGAAAAAAGAAAGAAAGGGTTTGGATGTTCAAAACACTGTGTTAGAGCAGTTGGCATACTAGTTAATCCATTTCTTACACCTCATCCCAGAGAAACATATACCCTATGTAGGCATTGTCTCTATGGTTGTCAAGGTCCAAAGTGTGCATTGCAGTGAGGAAAGGCAGAAGAGGAACTATTTCTCTCTGGTGTAAAAGTCGTGGAATGTCCTTAGCTATTGAAATTCCCATGAGAAGTTGAGCAACAACCAGGATGGTGTCCAAATTTCCCAGGTAGTCTAGCTGCACTATCATTACAACAAAAAAATGAACATCAATTACAGAAAGCCCAAGGTCCAGGAGAGAAGCCACGAACCATGAAGACCAGTCCAAATTCACCCTATAATATGACCTGACATTCATGAAATTTTCCCCAAGAATCATACACTAAAAAACTTTGGTACCTAAGGAAAAATACTTTTATGAGCTGCTAGCTCGTATCTCAGCCTAGAAAGTCGGTTTGGTGACAAACATTCATAAGAAAAATGGGGGTATTAATATCTTTTAGATAGGAAAAAATACAAGGAATGAATTGAAAATTGAAGATAGAGGTGGAAAATTTGAAAGAGAGTGTCGTATTGATACAAATCCATGAGAAATCTATGGTGAATAGTTTCCTTGAGGTGAAATCTTGGGAATGCAAGTTGACATGGCAGAAGTACACTTTCCTTCATAATTGAAAGTTAAATCAAATAAATTCTCAAAAAATTGATACTCAGTGCTTCGAGGCTGGCCAGTGCAAAGATCATGAATTAATAAAATTCAAGATTACAGAATTTAATAGTGGTCATTTCAATTCATCCAATCGAGCCATAGTAATTATGAATTGTCCAAGTGTGCAGTTTGGAAGAAGAGCTAGATTGGTGATTTGGAACATGCCGAAAGGTTGAGAAATTTGAGAAAATTAATACATATGTTATTAGGCATGTGAATTAAATGAAGAGCATGATGACTAGGTTAAGATATCATTATGACAAGCCCAGTGCATCAATGTAAGTGCAAAGCCACCAAATTTAAAGTTGTTGGGAACGTTTAATTTAGCGGGTTGTCATTGATAGTAAAATGGATGGGTAGCAACTAATGTTTCTAAATTTAGAAGTAATCAGGCGATTTGATAACTTTCAGCGAAATTTTAACTTATGCCTATATTTTTAGTAGATAACGAATTACAATTAGTTGGATTCTAGCATAAGGATGGTAGAATTTCACTAGAAAGTTTCACATACAAGAAATTCAATAGGTAAATATTTTGGGAATTAGTGAAAATGATGAAGGATATTTGCAATGAGTGAAAAATCAAAAGGTAACCTTTGCTACCGCTATAATTCCCAACCTAATAGCGGGCTTAATTTCCTGCAAGTTGAAGCAAAAGAGCTTACAATGAAATATCAAATTAAAAATAAAAAATGAATATCAAAGAAATATCAAAAGAGAAAATTCAACTCTTTAGGATATCCAAATATCTCTACTGGGGCTATAGATGCCTAACTGGAAATATAGCTATGTTTGAGGAGAATTCCAGAGATAAACTTGTTGGGGCTATGAACGCTTGACTGGCAACAAGGAAATATCTAGGTTGGCTGAGAAGGATTGTTAAATTAGGTAGCTCAATGTAAAAGGACTAATTCTTTTCATCAAGTTCCTAGAAATGTTAATAAATCAATGTACACACTGATACATTCAAGTGGAATTTTATGATTTTATGTTGGAATTCAAGTGAAGGCAAGGGATTACTGTAGAAAATATGCATAAGTTATAATTTATTATAGGTGGTTGATTCTTGAGTTTTCTCTTAAATTTGGTTTTTTTGGTTGCTAGTTGTTGTGTGGTCTCACAACACACCCCAAGAATGCAAGGCTTGGGGACCCAAGTTTAGAATTAATGCTCAAGGAAGACACTAGTTGGTTGATGACCTTGCGAAAATATGTGGAAATTTGAAAAAATATTGAAAATAATACATGGTTAAGTGTACCGCGTATCCAGAGTCTAGGTAATTTGAGTTCGAGTGAATGATCAAGATGATTTCATGAAGGAAGTTTAATGAGTTGCTACAATTGAGAGTGAAAAGCCTAGGGATTTGAAAAGATTGGTAAAAGTCATAATTTGGGTTAGGAGTTGCTCTAGGAAGTGAAGTACATTGGCTAGTCATGTTTCAAAGGTAGTCGGGTATATTAGGAGTTGGGTACTCGGGTACCCAGGTAAATGGTGCATTGATATAGGAATGTTCAAACTTATTATTTGGTTTTTATTGAATTCTCAAAACATCTGGTGACTCACCTATAGTTTATAGTTACACGAGAATACATTAAAGCATGTTATTTATGGATTATTTTGAAAGGATTAATGATAATAATGGTTTTATGATAATTAAACTTTTATTAATGTTTTAAAAGGGATTGATATATGGAATTTTTTGTGTAGGAGAAATAGGTTGTTGTAAAACGTTTGGGTATGGAAGTTCAGACAAATTTGGATTGTGAGTAGATCCAACAATATTACCAAGTTGGGTGGTGTACTCTAGAAATTCATGCGAGGACAAAGCATATGGAGAAGAAATGCTGGTAATCAGGGAACCAAAGATCCAGGTATTACACATGTGATGAAGGAGGTGCCTAGTTCCAGGGTGATATACTTGTGGGATTTTTTCCCCAAATCCATACCCTAAATGCAGGAACACAGGAATGGTGGATTAAATTTCGAGTTCCACCTGTTCACTCTAAATATCCAATATGTTCCTACATTTTTTTTTAAGATTAAGTTGATATTATTCTCAATCTAATTTGATATCCTGATTATATTCTAAAGACATGAATCCAAAAATTTCAAGTGTTGAAGAAAGTTAAAGTCTAATGACTTATTCAGAAGTTTCTCTTGCCAACTGTCACGTACTGCACGCTCTGTTATGATTCGTCCCTTGGATTCTCTTTCATGTCTTGTTCTTATAAAAGGTTGAGAGATGTTTTATTTTCATTAAGTTTAGAATTTTTGGATTTTGGAGAACTAAAACTTTTTCAAGTTTTATTCTTTTTCCTATTTTATGTTCCATTCTAGATTAAAAACTTGTCTGTTTCATTTGAGATAACTAATATCAAGGATAATTCAAAGCTATTTCCTAATATGAAATCTTACGTAGTTGATTGTTTGTTCCTATTGAAAAATAATATGTGTTGCACTAGATTGGGTGCATACTGACACTATCTGGTGGAAAATAATCCATATTTCTTTAAACCCTTGCATCATTCTATGCCTAGTTGTGAAGTAATCTGGTGAAGTATAGAGTGGTTTTCTTTAATTTAGTTTATTTCTTAGGGCATGTGTGGACAATACCTAGGAGAAATCTTTACATTTCAATATGTTTTATGCTTTATTTTATATTAGATGCTTAATAATTTTAGAAAATGTTCCAAAATTGATAAATACATGGATTTTTATTATAAATCTTTCGATTCCATGAAGTTGTAGAGTGATTATTGCTAAATCTGCTTGAATGTATGTAAGTAATTTGAATGTCATGAAATATATATATATATATATATATATATATATATATATATATATATATATATATATATTTTATTTCATGAAGTTATTAAGTGACCTATGAGTGATCAAACTGAGATTATGTTTCGATCCTTTGAATACCAAAAAATTTGTGACAACCATAGGCCCCTCATGTTTAATAAAAAACTACACAACGAACCCTGAGTGAACCTTGTACGTCAAGACCTGACATTATTGAGCCTTGGGATCAAGTTGAGACCACCTTAGACTTAGGTTTTCCTAGTGGATCTTTCAAGAAAGGTAGGTTTCTACGGTCCTTTGTGATAATTTATCTACCTAGTGGTGTGTGTGTGCAACATCCACGTCAACAGTACTTACATTTAAATTTAGCATGCTTTGCACTTATTAAAACTTATTTCCATATTCTTTAATAATTCTCTCTTCCTACTCACATGTGTTGAAGTGAGGTCACTTCAAGATTTTAAGTTGGGGAGAACATAGTATATATCCCAAAATTTTGTTTTCACCACCAAAATAAAAACACAGAAAAAACATCCAAACCCCTTTTTCCTTCATACTTTTCTACACCTACAACCTTTTTGTTGTCAATTCCCTAGATTCTAAGCTAATTTGAAGCCAATCCAAGCTAAGTTAAGCTGAAATAGAGGAGAAAGGGATATAACAGTTGAAGTTACAGTAAAAAGTGCATGCAAGGTAGTAGAATAGAGAGGGTTTGAGGGTGGTCAAAATCAAAATTTGAGTTGAATTTTCAAGAATTTTGAGCAAAGTCAGGATACTTCACAATGGGAGGTGATATAGTCAGAAGGGAGCCATCAACACAATCAAATATTGGAGGATAGGTTAGTTCTACCCATTTCACACAAGGGTAGGATGGTTGACTACTTTGAAATTGATGAGCTTATCAAGACATGGCAATTAAATTTGTAGCTACATTATAGTATGATGAAGCTTAGCTTATCAAGGGCTTGAGAGGATGCCTCAGAGAGGCTACAATTGCAAAAGTTTTGGCTCTATCGAGGAATGAAATGAATTCTATGAGAGCAAATGAAATAGCTTTCAAGGATGAGTTTAGGGAGGTAGGAGAAAATCTTGATTCATCATCACAAGGTATGAAAAGATTGTCACTTCCTGGATATGGGCCTCTTGTGCTTCCTATATTATTAAGTATATCATATGGGAGACAATCCCTTTTGTACACTATGTATTTTAAGTTATTAAGTCATCTCTGTCACCATAGATTGGTCAATGTACCTAATTTCCTTTACAATTTGCTAAAAAGAATGGGGTCTAAATACCAGAGGAAGATAAATGATTCAACTTTGTCACACTACTGCTTGGTAACCTTGTTAGTGAAAAGGAGCCTTAGGGTTCAACATCCACAAGTGTCTTGGGAGAGATTTTTAATTTATAAGGATATTAACCATATGGAGGAACCAATAGTTCTTGAAAACCTAGATTCACCTGCATCCCCAAGAGAAATGCCCCTTCACCTACTTTACCTACCTAGCAAAGAGGTGAACCAGAGGAGCAAAGTGTGCAAGGATCACCACATGCAACATTTGTAGACTACAACAAAAGAGACCCCAACTTCCTCTAGAACACCTAAGACCAAGAAAAGGAGAGGTAGTTCTTCTTCTACACCTTCAAAGGTGCAGAAGAATAAAGAAAAAGAAATCTACCCCACCAAGGTGTTCAAGGCTTGAGGAAGAAAGGTACCATGAGAGGTAGTATTAAGAAACCAAACAAGGAAACAAGGGACAAGGAACAAAAAGAATATGTTTTAACATTAGGTATTGATTCAAAATTGAAAGATAATGTGTCTGAAAATGTGCAAGTTCGTACCAAAAGGAAATGGTATATATCTACTACCTTTGACTCAGATTTAGAGAATATTTTTGTTTCCAATAAAACTAGGAAGAGAACCAAAATTAGCCTTGATATTGAGGGTTTTGAATAGACATGGGTTGATGATGAGCAATTTTTAAAGGATAAGGAAATATTTTTAGAAGAAAGAAATGTTAGGAAAGAATTGCAAGAAGCCTTAGAAAGGATCAAACAACTAGAGGAATTGGTAAAGACATATGAGAAAAGGGACAAATAAAGGGAAATGAAGATATAGGACTTGGAGGAAAGTTACAAACATATGGACATCGGACCAAGTTAGACCTATTGGTACCAATTCCCCGGGTCAAAGTTGGGAATAAGATGGCAGAGAAGCCACAATGAGGCCCCCTTACTACAGAAACTCCATCTTATCATACAACCTTGTCCCTAGGATATCAATTATGGAAGGTTACTCAAGAGTTTTATAAAACAGAGAGAGAACCGAAGAAGGAAAAGAAACAATAATTGCATAACATACTAGAGCACCGAGGGTAAGGATATGGAATTAAAACTATTAGAATTAAAAAGTGGAAGGAGGTACATAAAGCTACCGAGATTAAGTTAGATGTATACCCCAGCCTAGAACCTATGCCTCTATTTTACAAGAAAAAATCTTAAGCTTCAAGTTTAGCAGACTGATAAGTAACCAAACAATTTCTATGAGTAGTGGAAATTTGATTTCCTAAATATTTTTGATGCCAATAATCGAGGAAAAAAAATCACCATGTGAATATTATTTGCATAACTATGTAGTTCTAAAATCCATTACAATGGAATCCTCCTAGATGTTTGTAGGATTTTACAATTAAGGGCACTAGCATCCTATTTTAGGAATGAAAAATTTAGGGTGAGCTTATAGAAGAATATATGTAGAGAGAAAAATTATTTGCTCCTTCCAATAAGGAAGGAATCCAAGAAATTAGATATGATCAGCAGAAGAATGGTTAGGAACTCTTTAAGATCACAAGAGGTGTAGGTAGGAAGATTATGAGTCTGAGAATGAAGGACTATAAAAGGATGCAAATATTAATGGTTGTACTTGTTCATCATTTCTATAGGTATGTGCAAGAAAGATGGGATAGCTTAACCCCTAAGATACAGTGAAAAGAGCCCCACTTAGTCTATAATTTTATGGCTATGCTTGAAAGGACACATAGGTATATGGATGTTGTGCAGGAGAAAGGAGTTGAATGGGTACCACTCACTTTCCAACCACTAATACTTTATCCAGTACCACACTAGACATGAGATATACATGAGGAATGTGAGAGGGATGAAATCACTAGAATGAACAGACTTGCATGCTACAAAGGCTTCTATTTGAAATGGGTCAAAGGAGTGGATACTATTGCAAAATTTAGTGAGATTACCTTGCACTACAACCTCCATCCCTAGATAATTTTCTTGAGGACAAGCAAAAGGGTAGTTGGGGGGGAATGATGAGCCCAAAAATTAGTTATTTTTCTTATGTTTTTATGCAAGTTCACATACATTACCAGACATTTATCTTATACAAATTCATACACTATGCTATCTTTTATAATTATTATGCAACCTTGAACCAGGTTTAAAGTATATGGAAATATGGTTATTATGTGATGGTTAATGCATAATTTATGTGTGGATATGTATGAAATGTAATTTATATTTGTGCTTAGCAATGGTTGTTAGTATTGTGTGTGTGTTTTTTGAACTAACTCTTTGTAGCTATGGGAGGTGGATTGTATCCCACATCAACTATGAGGTACAACCTGCAGCCAAAGGAGTTCCTAGACAACAAAATAGGGGAGGTTCTAGAATAAATGGAGCATAGAAACTACAACATGGAAGAACTTAATGAAGATGGTTGTGCATCATTATGATGTCCAATAAAGATATTGGAGGAGAAGAACCTTGTTACAATTAGGATTCTGACATAACTAATTTGAGTATTCAATGTTCTACTTCTATTACAATAGAGTCACAATCCTTGCGGTGGAATTCCCATTGGGAATCCAAACCAATCATCGTGCTAAGGCCGAAGCTGCATTCATTATCATAAAATATGTGTTGGATAAAGGTTATTGACAAGTTTGGGTTGAGGGAGACTCACTTGACATTATCAATTGCTTACTAGGAAATAAAAATCCAAGCTAGACTGTCCGTCATCTTATTATGGATTCTATAATGATGTTAAGATCATTTCATGAAATTCATGTCAGACATCTCTAAGGGAAGGTAATTCCCTGGCTGATTTGTTTGTAAATGAGGTTGTCAACCTTAATAATTTATAGGTGTGGGTGGAGTAATCTATCCTTCCCAAGGATGCCAAGCAGTTAATGCAAAATGATAGCTAAGTCAATGCTTGTGATTTGGGGAGATCAAGCTACTATCATCCATCTTATTACCACACGCTTTGTGCATCTTTTTACACTTAAGCCTAAGTTTGATTTTGTAAGAGGTATGTAGTTTTTGTAAATGGTGGTTGATGAAATGGGAGGTGATAGAAGTAGAGTCGAGCCACTTTCTTGTGGGAACTAGAAGAAGAAGTTGAAAGTTTGGAGAATTCTAAGGAATGGGCAGTTTACACCTTTTCTGGAGAGGCTCCTTGGATATGACCATAAAGCATCAGCGAAGTTTGTTCACTATTGGCATAATCATTGTTTGAAGGTCAAAAGTGTCAAGTTTGTTATTTATGAATACTTTATTTCCTTCATTACTGGGTTGTTGATGGATGGTCACAAATTTTTAAAGGAGAGGAAAAGCAATGATGAGGCTATGGATCAATTCTTCAAGGAAAATGAATGGGTGAAGTTGATTAAGATTCCTACTTTGGGTATGAATGGACTTCTCTAAAGTGTGTCTGGGCTAATGTGGTTGAGGTTATAATGTGTTATGTGACTTTGGAAGGTTGTTTCACTGCAATTTTAGGACATCATTTTACCCTGCTTAATCATTTTAGGCATGGCTTGCATGTTTCTTTCCTATTTTTTATTTTTTCATTTTTCGAAGCTTTTGTGTATGCTCACTTGAAGAATTAGAGGGCCCCTATTCTCCATGAGGGCCTTAGTTTGCTTATTATGGAGCACATGTGTTCTCATGCTCCTACCAAGTCTATTAAGGGCAAAGAGAGGGTTTCTAGTGAGGATTCTTCATCAAAAACCTTAGAAATGGGTGTTGATGGTGATGCTGACTAGATTGTAGAGGAAGATAACATTGTGGGGGGTCCTCTTCCCTCGTGGTAGCTTCCTCTAAAAAAATAAAGAAGGGGATTTAAAGGAAGAATGGATCCACTAATAAATTAATTTTGTAGAATTTAGATTCCCACAGGTCCCCATTTGATGGGGAAGATACTGTTGTTAGCTCTGGTGATTCCCATAGACTTCAATCCAAGGAGAATGTTGAGATTTATGGGGAGGAATCTAGTGCATCTAGAAGTAAGGAGAAGGATCAGTCGATGGGGGCTAGGGTTAATGTGGCAGAGGAGAATCAATGTCACTTCAAGAAAGATTGCTAATTTAAAGAAGCAGGGCTCAAAAGGTGGTAGGAAGGGTAAGAAGGCTACCTCGGAGTAGGTAAAGGAAGTGGTGAATGTTGTTATTGAAGATTCTCCTGCTCATTATCCCTCTCCCCATGGGGAAGATGATGGGTTCCTTGGTAGTGAGGAGGCCTCGGTTGAGAAAACTGTAAGTGAGGAGGTTGGTGTCAAACCTAACCTTGGGAAGTCAGAACCGTTGAAGATCAATCCTCTTTCTGAGGATTTTACTTATTTGAATGATGATTTTACCTCCATTTTTGAATTGTTGGATATGGTGTGGTTGGGTGCCACATGCACATTTAAGATCACTAAATGGGTGTTGCAAGAGTTTAACAAGGTTAATATCAAGATTAGAGGCTTGAAGGAAAACATGTTGAACTAGCTAAAGGCTTCCTCTTCTGATCTTCTTATTGAATGGTTGGTTGACTTGGAGTGTTCCTTCACATATTTCAAGACCCAGTGTGAGAACTTCCTTGCTGAGATGGAGGGGAAGATAAAGGAAACGAATGAGTACATCAATAAAATACTACAGGTTAGTCATTGCTCAATTAAAAATAGTGTGGAATCCCTAAAGGTGTTGTTTGATAAGACTAACCATTTAAGGGAAGATCAGATGTATTTTGTGGATATATTTGGGAATGAATAGACCTCTAAAGGAAAGGGGAAGAAGACCGCAAAAGATAAGGCTAGGGGATTGTGCACTCGAACAAGGGTGAATCTTAGGAAGTCCTTTGAGGATGAAAAGCAAGAGCTCTTGGACATGGTCAATCTACATTACAACCAGGAGATCGAGGTGGCCAACTAAAAAACTTAAAATAATTGTTGTGTTTCTATTGTTTTTTTTTTTTTGTTTTTTTTTCTACCACTGGATCATTGTTTTTTGGTTGTTGGTGTTCGATTGGTTGCCACTTATGCTTTAATGTTTTTATCTATTTTAGCAACATTTTTGTCTAAAGTGATGTAAAGAATTTTGGATCCCTACAAAACCTAATTTTCCAATATAATCAAAATAGAGTCACAATCCTATTGAGAATCTTCTTCCTTTTCAGTTGTAATTTAGATTACTGAGTCATTATCACACTTTGATATCTAGGGAGTGGTGATTTATGGTTTCAGTTTAGATTCTTGTTTTCAAAAACTCCCCTATTCCTACATGTATAGCTCGGTGGTTGAGGTAGGAGTTAGCCAACTAGTTGGTTTGTGTTCCAAAGAAAATATAGTTGCCAGATACTTTTCAATTAGTTTGTATTACTTATGCAAACAATGTTATTGTTCAATCATGGTTTCAATGAATAAGATATCTCGGTAGAATCTTATGTTATCTTTTAGATTTGTGCAATGAATGGTTTGATTTATTATGATTACGTTGATCTAAGAAGTTAGATTTGGTTTATATTAGTGAATACAACTAATTGAAAAAGGGCCACTCAAGGTAATTTTCCTTCACTTCATATCCTATTATTTAATTTCTTATTTAAGTAGTTACTTAATAAATGAAAGTTGTGTTAAATAGATTCTTTGTGTTACAGTCATTAATGGATTTATGAATAATTTGTCTCTTAATTATACTATAATTGTTTAACTGTGTTGTACTCCAGAGTGTAGTATAGGTTTAATTCTCAATTCATCTAATTTCCACCATTCATTTCTTGATAGTAATTAGTTACAATCTTATACTTTAGGTACCCATAGCAATTGTGCCATCTTTACTTTATTTTCTATTTTTGTAGTTTTATGATTTTTCAAAGAGTGTAACATCTATAATAGGATGAATTAGGTAATCTTAAGTCTTCATAAGCAAATACAGTTCCAGTACTATCACAAGCTTACTAGCCCTAGTCAATAATTCAATGAAGGTCTTTCCAAAGGTTTAAGTGGACTATTCGGTTAGGTTTTCCCTCTGAATTGTGTGATTGCCACCAAGTTTACTAAAACATTAGTAGGGAATCTACAAATGCCACATCCAATTTTTTATCACTTATTAAGGCTATATTTATTTAATACACTAAAAACGATGGCATTATGTTTTACATGATACTATGAGAGTTTGATAAAAAAAAAAAAATTGAATTTTCTTGATTTAATTTTTTTTGCTAATTGTACATGCTAATTATACTTGTTTTACTTATGAAATGATGGATGATTTTTAAATTATGTGTTTCATGATTATGATTTTTTTAAATGATATAATACCTACTATCTATTCATATGAGGTGGATATAAGTTAGTTTTTCTCCTTCTCACATGTTGAGGGAGAATATAATTCAATAGAGGAAGGGAAATGGTGATAATAAGTAATTCAAACTATGATTGTCTAAGAATCAAAACACTTGCATGAACTTGAATGTATTATGATAAACATGTGTGAGAATTATTCAAAGTGTATATTTTAGCATGCTTGGCTTGATTTAGGATTATTATTTCCTCTATTTAGCTAGTAGCATTTCCAAAAAAATATATATATATAAAATATTAAATATCTAAAATAGCCTTAGAATTTTAAATTAAAATAATAATATTTTGGAAATAATACTAAGTGCTTAACTTTTCCCAAACCATAAGAAAGTGGTAGCGATCATGAGTTTTAAGAGGGGTCAATTTTAAACTATTTTGTTGGAGCATTTTAGTAACATTGCAAGAAGAGAGGAATGGAGTTCACAATGGGAATCACTGCATTAATTTTTTATTTTAATAGAGGAAAAATATAAGATAGGAGTTTCCATTTTTAAGGGAATATAGAGAGGAGGCATTAGAAAGTTGACATCCATTTTGGTTACTTTTTTCTCCCACCTAGTTGTGAATTCTCCCATAGTTGAGGTTTTGTATGGGATTTAAGAGCGGTAATTAGAGAAAAATTTGGTATATGGTTAAGCTCCATTTCTTATTCATTTAATTTTACTTTCACAAGAAAAAATTAGAGGTTATTATTTGCATTTGAATTACCCTTTATACATTTTTTTGTAGGGATCATTATACCCTATTTCTCTCTTGAAGAGCTAGGATATGTGCACATTATAAACCTATATATTTTATTTATGCAAGATGAGTTTATTTTTACTATGGAATTTAGTCAATAAGACAAGAATCACTTAGAATTGAGGCTCTAGCTTTTATGGAATTTTGACATATAATTTTGAGCTATATTTCTATGATATTTGAAAAATAGATCATGCAATATTTGATGCATTGAGGTTGAATATGTTGGAAGATTGAGGAGATTGTCATTGATGATGCAACACTAGCAACATGAGCATGATATGTACATAATGCAAGATACAGTGTTGTCATTGATGTCAACATTATAGATGGATCATCCTAACATGTTTCAGAGGTATTATGGAAGAAATTTGTGCAAGTTGAGTTGGTACAAAAGGTACAGTGATGTAGAAATTTGACTAAGTGTCAAACCTACCAGTTTAGGGTTACATAGTATCAATTTTTGGGTCCACACCACTTCATGAATGAATATTTTTCTCTATGACTCTAACCTAATTTTTTATTATTATAAGATTTGAAATCCAATATTTCATTTGGTTTGGTGAAGTATTTTGGGAGATATGAATGATAAAGTTTCATCTGGTATAATACAGTCATTTTCTGTATAGTGTGTTAGTATGAGAGATTTTGCACTCCTTCGTAGATGAATATTTTGTGTTGTGAAGTTGAAGATAAGCTAACAACTTTCAGTTGAGTAGGAATTCTAGATGGAATTGTGTGTTGAGGTCCACATATTGTGAATTTGGTGTACAAAAAAAAGTTTGTTGGTTTAGGTCTTATTTGGGGCCGACCTAACACATTTGATGTTTTGCGAAGAATGAATAAGTGTTTTTTCCTTGTGTACAAGATCTCAAATAGGTCCATCTCGATCTATCTTAAGGAGATTTGAATTTTTTATTATGGCATGAAGTTTAGATGGATTTTTTGGGGCTGAAAAGTTTAATTTTGTGTGTTACATCCAATTAGGCTGACCTAATTGATGTTACACTTGGTGTGGATATATATAGTGGATTGATTTTGATGTTTTCTGATGAAGAGTGAATAGAGAGATAGATGGAATGTATGATGTTCCACCTACATGTGTATGATGCAAATTTGATTAGAGTTATGTGAATTATG
>VDFB02269745.1:0-41542 GCA_007258455.2 Sequoia sempervirens | reverse complement strand
TTATTCTTCTATTAATTAAATAAACTTAATTATTTAATTAATTCATATTGTCTTTATTTAAATCTTGATTAATTAAATAAATGTTCTTTATTTAATTATGTCACTAATTAACTTTATCCTCTTTCTTAAATTAAATAAATTCTTATTTAATTTATCCTTATCATATTTTCAACTATAATTAAATAAATACTTTAATTATTTAATTATTAATTTAACCTTTTCTTTACTCAATTAAATAAATCTTATTTATTTAATTAATCCCTAAATGTCAAATCTTGAATTAAATAATCATATTCATAAAAGTCTATTTTTAACACATTCTTATATATTTAGATAAATGTTTAAGTTATCTAATTATTCATTCTCACTCGACTCGAGATCTATTTAAATCAATCAGTTATCTCCTGATTTAATGATTGGTTTCTTTCACGAATAAACTCTCTATCATAACCAGTCAGCTATCTAGTTCTAACTCATATGCATGTACATACATATTAATTAAATATCTTTATTTAATTAATTAAATTTTGTGTGTGCGTTTGAACATAACATTGCTTTTAATTTATCTTTATCTTTGTCATGCAAACATTATTCTTCTATTTCCGAATACCAAACTCGAAGATTAAATCATTATTTAATCTTTATCTCTATTCTTGGTTTTTATCACTCATGTTAGTACTAACAGTTATCATAATGCATGTCGAATCCTTTAATCTGAATCATTCGTTTATCTTTTGATCTCAGCCTGTCATTCGAATGATCAATTTTCTATAAATTGATCTGTCTTTTCATCATTTTACTCATCTCAAAATTCTATGACTTTTGGAGCACTTCTTAATCTTCAATATTTTTCTATAATCACATACATCAAGGCTATACTTGCACACATACTAAAAATATGAGGGCAAGAATATTGTCACGGCGAAATGGAGGACAATCGAGGTCATTCATGGAAGGATGTAGATACTGGGTGAGATCGCTCTTTGTTTATGTTTATAATTTCCTTTGTGCTTTATTTTTTAGCTTTAGATTAGATTCGAGTTTAATTGCATTGTTATTGCTTTAAATCCAGTTTTTTTTTCATGATGTTACATTTACAATGCTACATTTAGCCCCCAGTTCAATGAGATTATGATCTTACATTCATACTCACACTAAGGGAATAAATTATTTTATCAAAACATTGAAGAAACATGATGGCATCAAGTTGAGGGGTGTGCTAGCCCTCAACTTAAGATCTTATCAATACACAATGTTAAGAAAAATATGAAGTAGGTATATCACAAAAAAGAAAAGGAAAGATTCAATCATGCATAAAGCATTCAAACACAAAGCATACACAAGGAAAAAAAGATGCATTTAATGAATACATGCAACAAACACATAAAATACATAAATAAAACGCATAGAATACACAAAGCAAACACACAAAATACATGAAGTAAACACATGGAATACACGAAGGAAACATGAAATACACAAGGAAAACACTCAAAATAAATGAGGCAAACAAGGAGTACACAATGCAAACATGATACACACATAAAGAAAATATAACGCACACATAGAGCATAATACAACAAAATGTTAGTACACAAAAACTAAAGATCTGAGTTAGTAAGGTAAGGAGACCTTAGTATGTAAGGTTGTCTCAATTACCAAGCATCATCCATCAAATGCACAACATACACATCTAAAATTCTAAAATGATGGGCTACATAGATCTACTGGCTAGCAAGTTGTGTTATGCTAGGTGACTATGTAAAATTGATAAAGAATAGGTCCCAAAAGGATAGAATTTTTTTTTTATACTAGTTTATTCATGAGACACATGGATCTACTAGCTAGCAAGTTGTGTTATGCTAGGTGTCCATGAAAAATTCTCAAATTCATAAGCCAACAAGCTACATTATTCTAAGTTTGTGGATTGTTTGGGAATCACACTTGAAGGAGCACATAAATGTTTAATGTCATGGGGGACAATTTAACGTCACAAGGGATGAATAAATGCTTAAAATATCAGGGGACAAACTGATAACCACACATCAGAGGCATTATATAAACACCACTACCAAGGGGGTATGTCAATAAGTAAAAGCTCAAGAGAAATAAATGTGTACATATAAAAATGGATAGGGTGATATGCCCCCCTTAAAATGTTAAAATACTTACTAAGTTGATATGTTAAGTAAAATAAGGGGAAGAGGGGATCCTCAAAAAGGATGCACATTTCCAAAACAATTTTTCCTTACCCCCAAGTGTATAGGTAAGGACAACCATATTATAGAGAACTATCATGTTTCTACCATTGATGAAATATGGTTGCATGTAAGATTTTACCACCATGAATGACAATGAGCACACATGGAGCTACAAATACCACATAGTGAGGAGCAACACAATAGAGGAGAATTTATCATTTAGAATGAATAGGTGCATCAACACATAGGAGAGTGATAACACCACAATCGAGGAGTTGTATTTTATTGCTCAAGTCTTGACATTCATTGGTGGAATGACCAAGCACTCGATGATATGCACAAAAGCAATTATTTTTATAAAATTTATTACATGTTGGAGGAGGAAGAGTAATCAAGTGGGCTTTGAGAAACCTTGAAAAAATATGCTCTTGCTTGGATATAGGATAAGGAGTAGGAGACAATCGTTTCTCTTGGGAAGAAATTTTTTCTTGTTTACCACAAAAGGTTATACATATAGTAGATGATGGAGGATGTCATGTAAACAAAGGAGAAAGTTGGAATCCTAAACTCTTTTTAGCAAGATATGGTTTAAGCCTTTTAGGATCCTTAACTCCTTGTTTCATGTTTTCATTATATCCAAGTTTAGAGAGAATTTAAAATACAACCCCATAATGTTTTCCAACTTAGATGGAGGAGGAGAATTCCTATTTAAATGAGAATTATGATTGTTTGTTGGAAGAGGAGTATCAATATCATCATCAAAATAATTGATTCTTTTGCAATAATACAAATTATTTTTTGGTATTAAAATGTTAGGATTAGGGTGATATTTATTATCTATAGCCAACACACGAGTGATGAAAGCTAAAGATCCCCCATCGCCATCATATGATGATGATGTTTTTGGATTTGTTGTAGTAGAATATTGTGCAAATGAAACAAAAGATTCCTTAGGTTTAGATTGTGAGATTTTGTACTCTTCCACAAAGGAGGGTATGAAATTTAATGAACCTCAATCATCACCAAAATATATACTTGAAGATGGATCATTTTTCATTCTTAAAAGGAGTTGTGGTTTTGATATTAGATTGTGTTGATGACACTGAAATAACCTCTGACTCTTTAGGTTTTGATGGTGAGATTTTATACTCCCCATTGAAATTAGGTGTAAAATCTAATGAACCCCAATCATCACCAAAGAGTGCATTAATAGTATCATTATTGTTGGAAGCTAATGGTTCAAATTTTAAAGATGGAATAAAAGTACTAAGAGAGTTGGAAATCTTATATTCAACTTTGCCTTGTAAATAACTTTTTGCATCTATTTTACATATAAACCTTGTTGTTATATTCATACTTCATCACATGGTGAAGATCATATGGGAATCCCTTTGTGACCTAAATCTATGACATACCAAGAAGAATATTATATGTAAGAGGATTATGCATGACATGGATAAGGGTAGGAAAAACCACAAGTCCTATCTTAATGGGTAGTTTGATTCTACCCAATAGTTGCCTACCAATATTATCAAAGGGATAAATAGAAATATTATCAGGTTTTATGAGAGATGAATCCATTTTGATCTTATGTAAGAGGTAAATGCTACAAACATTAAGACATGATCCATTATTGATTAGAGTACACCTAACTCCATGATTATCATTAATGATGACAAAAATCATGAGACCATCATATTGCTTTTGGATTTTAGGAGGAGGTAATTCATGTTGAGGGAATGTTATATCCAAGTTTGTTGTATTCATACCATATAACAAGTTTGTTATGACATTCAATTTAATAGAAGGTGGTACAACAATATTTTGCAAAAGCTCTTGGAGCATACCATGTTATGTACATGAAGTTTGAATTAAGTCTCGAAGAGAGATCTTAGTTGGAGTATTCTGAAGTTGCTCAACAAGATCATACTCTTTGTTCATATGTTGAGGAAGATGAGGTGCAGGGGAAGATATGGTTGAGTAAATGAAATGGAGGTTTGCATTTTTTTTGGTTGTTTATTATTTCAAGTGATATGTGTGAACAATTGCATGATAATGTGGTTGTTGTGACACATTTTGGTGTATATAGTTATTTTGAGTGAGTTGTTTTGCAAAGTTGAGGATATGACCAAGAGGTTTATGTTGGTTTGAAGGAGGTCCAATCATGAGAGAAGGAATAGTTTGAGGTTGAGGAATATGAGAAGGAGGATAGATGATAAGCTTTGGTTGAGGACATATTTTGGGAGCAGTGAAGGGAAACATCTTGAGAAGATACAAAGTTTAGGAAAGAAACATTGTTTGTATGTTGTCACCAAGGGAAAACCAAGTAGGTTGGTTATGATTTTGATCAATTTTTATGGGAGAAACAATAATTTCTAGGAAAATGCAATGAATTAGGTGAATTAGGACCAAACTGGCAATGCACAGTAGAATCTAAAAGTTTCAGGACAAATTGCCAAAAAGAAGAACTAGATTTGAACAAAGTTCACATAGTGGGATTTCACACAAAAAATTGAGGTGAAATTGGTTGGACAGGGGAAGGGAACCCTAGTCTAGAAATATAGATATTTCATATTTTAGATCTTGAATAGGTTAAGTGGTTTCTATAGGTCCTTTTTTTATGAAAATCAAGGTTCGAGATCTAACAGAGTTTAAGAAATCAATGTGCCCTAATTTGATGATAAGAGGCACATGAAGGCATGAATAAGGAATTTTAAGCATTTAAATGAGATTATAGATAAAATTAGCTACACATATGAGTGCCCCTAGGAGGTAGGAGGAAGGAGAAAGTATTGGTAAATCATACATGTCAATGAACTGGTGGAAATATGTGTTTAGTTTTTTTTTTTTGCAAGGAACAAAATATTTTAAATGCTCTATTTTTCCAAAGTAAAATATAACATTTTAAAATTGGAATAAAATAGCTGAAATCTACTACCCTAAACAAGGAAAATAAAATCTAAAACAATGCAATTAAAGCCAAATATTTTGTAATTTTTATCTAAATTAAATTCACCAAGGTGTTTAATGTTTAATGAACAAAGAGTGCAAATGTTTAACTTTGAAATTGAAACAAATGCAAGTCAATAAAAATATATTCAAATGGCATATGGTTTTGATCAATTTTCATAATCTATGTTGATAAATCAGAAAAATTGCAAGTTTAGGATAATCAAGTTCACCAAAATGTAATGGTGGAAAAGAGATCCTAGATCTAACTAATAGATTAACGTAGATCAATTCTTTTCTTTCCTTCACATTCAAACACAAACCAACTAGGGTTTGATGATTGTAAAGTTGCCTCAAAGGAGAGCCAATCTTCTAGGGTTTGGTTCTTTTGTGTTTCAAAGAGGATAAATTTTGTGTATTTTAATAATATTTAACATAAACCCATATCTAAAAATGTAATTTTTCACATAAAGGAAAATGAAAATTGACGAAACAATTAAAGATTTGAGAAATGAAGACAAAGAGGAACCCACACTTAAAAAATGAGCCTTAATTTGAGGTTCAAGGGCGAGGGTTCCCTTGATCAAAAGTGATGTTTTTTGGGATCTTCAAACTTCAGATGGCATGTCATAGTATGCTATATGTTTTCCTCTAGCTTTCTATTGATAAATTTTTTTAGTCTGACCTGCACACATGAAAAGAGGGGGAAAGGTTGTGTTGTATAGGGGCTTGCCTAAGTCAAACCTTGTTTTGGTGTTTCCACCTCCACAAATAGAAAATAATTATGATAAAGAGGGCTTACCCTAGGTTGGGTAGAGGCCAAATAAATAATAAATGATGATAAAAACAAATGATAATTGATAATGTCACCTTAGGTATGAAATCTTTGTCAAAGTGATGTTCACACCATAAGTTACCAAAAAGAGTTGATTGATGGATGATTGGATTTCTTGAAGACCTACAAGAGGTTAGTCCACATAACACAATAGATTGTTGCAACTAACATGTAGAGGATAACTCATATACATCTTTTTAATAAGAGTGTGATTGATTATAATAATTCCTTGCTTATAATGCTTCCCAATGTTCAAATATGATTATGCATTGGTCAAGGTGGTAAATAACTTTAGGTCATACCTTGTGGGCGCTAAAATTGTAGCATGTGTGCCACACCTAGTTGTGAAGGATATATTCATGCACCAAGAAGCTCTAGGTAAAATATGTCACTAAATAAATAAAATCCAAGAATATGGTATGAAAATACAAACTACCAACCTTTTTATAGGCCAAGGCATGGCCAAGTTGATGGATAATTCCAACTTGGAGGAAATAGAGGTAAACAAAGTAAACACTAATGATGTTGCTATCATATATACTTTAAGTAATGACCCATGATACATGTATGTAATATTTTATCTAATAAATATGAATTATCCACCATCCCTAGATGATAATTAAAGGATGACCATTAAGTTGTGGTCACAAAGGTATATACTAGTCCAAAGTGAGCTAATGTGGAGAAATCATGAAGAATTTTTACTTCAGTGCTTGGATAACAGGTAAGATGATGAAGTGATGAAAGAATGTCACCATGGAATACATGGTGGACATTTCAAGGCCGATACCACAACAAACAATATTCTTAGGGTAGGATTTTGGTGGCCAATGTTGTTTAAAGATGCTACACAAATGATATAGAAGTGTGACAGTTGTGAAAGATGTTTAGGTAAGTTGAGTTTGTTTGGTGCACTTTCCCTACTTCCTTTAATAGTTGAAGAACATTTTGTATAATTGGCAATTTCTTTTATTGGAGAGATACAAGAAAAGTCCAAAAATGGATACAAATGGATCCTTGCAGCCATAGACTACTTTTCCAAGTGATTTGAGGCAATTCCCGGCCATAATGCAACATCTAAGGAAATAATAGATTATTGATCAACAATATTTTAACCAATTTTGGAGTTCCAACAAAGATCCTTGTTAATAAAACTATGTTCTTTAGGTCCTAGGATGTACAAGATATGTGTTCTAATTTCAGTGTAGACCCGATACACTCTTCTCCCTACCACCCACAAAGTAATGGATAAGCTAAGTCAAGTAATAAGAGCTTGATGAAAAATATAAAGAGGAATTTGCATTAGAATAAGAAGAGATGGGATGACAAGTTGAAGTATGCTCTTTGAGCTGATAGAGTCACTTTCAAACATCCCATTGGACAAAGGCTCATAGCCCACTTGAGCTGGTTTATGGGGAAAAAGATAGGATGCTTATCAATTTGGGGCTTTCTATATATTGGCTATTACAAAATATGTATGTTGATCAATGTAATGAAATAACCCTTAGGGTCATGGAATTGACTGAGTTGGGTGAGAGAAACTCAAGATAGAAATTTGCAACATATGAAGATCCAAAAAATTCTTCATGATATAAGGACATCACCAAGAGAGTTTCAAGTTGGTGATATGGTTCTTTTATGGAATGCCAAGTTAGAGGATAAGGGAAAGTATGGGAAATTTGATCCCTTGTGGCTTGAGCCTTATGGAATACTTGAGACAAATGAATTTAATTCTTATCATCTCATGAATTTAGATGGAGAGTTATTGGATTTTCCAAAGTGAAGTTACAAATTTTGATTAGTGAGTGCAATGTTACATATTTCATATATGTTTTTTTGAGTAATCTTGACTCATTTGACCAAGATGGTGGTTTAAATTGATTGTGGTAAAATTTTGGTCAAACGAGAGATTCTAGATTCTCATTGTACCTACAAGAGACACAAGTACCCAACTAGAGCCACTATTGGGACTCAAATTAGTAAAATACATTTTTTCTTGAGTTCCTTCATTTCTCTATGTACCTTAGTAGTATGACCCATTGTTGATAATCTATCTAAGAAATTTTGAGTGGGTCATTTTATATTTTATTATACTATTGGTTGTTGATTCATACCCCCTTTCATGCTTCAATGAAATACACAAGTGGAGAAACCAAAATTTGGCTAAGTGTGGAGCTTTTCAGGTTGTCAAAGTTTCATAATTGCTCATCCATGCATGCCTTTCCTATCACTCCTAAAACCCCACCTTGAAACCTTGTAAAATTGATTGTATCAAAGTTGTTAGAATTTTGGGCTATTGGTGTTTCCATTACATACCTACCTATTGTATGCATCTTTGAACCCTGGAGTATGAAGGTCAAAATTCATCTATATGTTGCTTTCGCAAAGTTTTGAGGCTTCACTTTTCCATATTTTGATCCTTAACATCCTTGATCCTTGAAGTTTTAAATTCTTCTAAAATTACATAAGCCATTGAAGCCTATCATACTTTTGGAATTCCTCCTCCATCTATCCCTTGTCTCCAATTCCTCGAATCCCTAACTTCCCAAAGTTTGAAACCTAAAATTTTCCTAAGTGTTGCATTTGTCAGACTTTTAGTATGTGGAGGTTTCCCTTACCTTCCATCCATTCCTTGTTCTCCTTTATTCCTGAAGTCGGATCTTTCAAAAATAGAAGCTTATAGACTTACGAGAACAATGAGATAGCCTTTCAAAAATACCAATTCAATAAATCAACCGAATGACCAAGCAAATGGTCATACAAGGCGTGTTAAACCCATTAATTCGCCTATCATTCCAAAGCATGCAAACTCTGATTACACACAAAAAACTCATGTTTCGTGGTAGCTAATCCTCTTTCGATGTGAAATTGTATTGAATGTTGCTGGAAAAACACACATGAAACTATGAACAACCATTTTACCTACACATACTACACATATTAGTTATAATTCATATACTCGTCTGCACACTTGCTTACACAAAATGATTTATCTAGAGATGATGCAATCTTCTGCCAGTATGTGTGAAGATTTGGGTATTGATATGGCTTTTCCCTTTACAAATGCCACCACGTCCTAGAGAGCTGCTTTAAATGATGACTAGAACTCATCAAATGGATCAAAGCAATTGTTAGATAATTTTAACTGCACTAGATAAAATTATACTTAAGACAATTATGAGGTTGAAGCTTCTTATGAAGCAATTGCAACTAATTGAGGATATGCTAGTAACTGATCATCAATATTTGAGATTGCCACCTCTTGGAGATCACAACCCATGTTCACTAGAAAATCTGTCGTTTTGTTGCCTTCACGGTAAGTATGTGAAATAAGATATGTTTGAAACTTGTCTAATAATAACCATACCCTCTACAAAATATACTTCAGATTCTAATTATGAATTTTCCTTTCTTTTCATGAATTGATGATTAACAAAGAATCCCCTTCAATATGGATTTTTGAGATACCTAGGTTTAACCCTAGTTTCAATCCCTAAAGAACTGTCTGGGCTTCTGCAATGTTATTGGTGCAACATGGAAGGTGAAAAGAACTCACAACTACTACTGTCCCAAAAGAATCCCGAATACAAATTCCCACACCTGAAACTCCTAGGTTTCCTCTTGAAGCTCCATCAAAGTTAAGATTGAAAAAACCTGGTAGAGGAGCTTTCCATTTGATTGTGCTCTTATCAATTCTTACTTTGACATTTTTGTGAATACTTCCATTAAAAGGCAATGTTATATTTTTATAGCTTTGCAATATTGCAACATCCCAGCTTGTGAAAAGAGAATTAATGTTTTTGTAATTTTGGACATATGAACTAACTGCTTCTGAAATTTCCTTTTCAATCTTTACTTTAGTGGACTTAACTAAAGAAGCTACTTTCCTGAAAATGCAATTATTCCACTCCCACCAAATGTTCCATATTACTAATGCAAGGGTTACTTACCAAATAAAAGCAAAAAGGGATGATTTATATAATACCGGCCAACTCTGAAAAAGGTCCCAAATAGAATTTGGCACAATTCCCTAAAATTTTATCTATCAAACTTTTAGACTTCATCATCCCATCATCCCCATCAAACTTGTCATCTTGGTCATGCCCTTCGTGAAAGTTTGACTCCCCAACATTTCCTTCTTTCCACTTCAAAGTTCTTCTAAGTCTTTCATACTCTCGTTGTTCCCCTTTCCCCCATCCCATTGGTAGGTTATTTGATGGTGGCCCAAGGTTTGATGTGTTGAGATTTTTTAGGCAAGATGGAGCAATTAAATAAATGATTTATCACATTTGTAGATACAAAACTTTAAGATAAAACATAATAAATTCATAGAGATAAAATTTTAACGTGGTTCGCCCTTTGGGGTACATCCACAAACAATAATCTAGTATTTTATTATATCTAACAAAACAAGATTACAATAACCAACAATAATATCATTTTTATGTGCAACTTAATCGACCTCTCAATCTATCTCTACACTCGACCTCTATTGCTACATGTTGTCTACACAAAACCACATATCCTTTCAACTTATTGCACACTCTGCTTGTTGCATGTAAGTACTTCTTCCACACACAACTGTTCACATTCAACCCGCAACAAGAAACTATCTCTTTTCATGACATATTAAAGCAATTTGTGTGATTTGTAATGCCATATCCATATGTAGCTACATTAAGATATTTTTTCAATAGATCATCTAAGGTAATCACCTCATCTAAACAAAAATCTAATCTAACTTACAAATAAGTGGCATTGACCCCAAGATGGTGTTCTTTCAAATTTTCATCATTGAATAACTAATTTGGACCTTTAACCCTTTAACACACCATGAAAAATCTATTATTTAATTATAAATACACTCATAGTGTTGCCTCATAACTAAACTAAAGTTATGGGTCTTGCAAACCATATTTTAGATTAAATTATACCAAAAACATACTTTCAAATTCAGCCCATAGCCATATGGAATTAGGTGGAAGATTTGTATATCATCGAGAAGTTACACTTTGAAGCATGTGGATAAATAGAAGGAACTTAACATCCTCATACCAAATCGCAAGTCTAAGCATTAATTTCTCATAAACTTTAAATGCTCTAAATGACTTCATCCATTGTGGTGAAAATAAAGTTTTCTAACTATATGTATGCATGAGAATCTCATGGAAACCCAAAAATATACACAAAGGGCTAGCCATTGGAGTTAAATATCCCAAATATATAACTCATTCCAAATGTGCAATAAATTAACATGGCTAAAAACACATGAAAATAGTAACACACCTTGAGGACCTCTTTCTAGCATCAATCTATTGATAGGTGTTTTGACACACTTCTCAACTTAGATGAAATATTGGGTATATCACCTCTCCTAAAATGAATCAAATCCAAAAAATAGAAAATGACTACCCCAAGATCTCTATGGCTAGGTCTTGGCGTTGCAAGATAAGTTAGTTGTTCATTGTATTTTTTTGTTTTTGTAAGAGGTCTACAAGACTTACACAAACTTTCTAACACACATTGCACATAAATAATTAGTTTTTAGATTTAAAAAGAATTAGAAAAAATATTCAAACATATATTGTGATCAAATTTCACTTTTTATCTTATAACCTATAATATATCAACTTTCATTCATGAAATTTAACTCTATAATAACACTAAGCAATTAAGGAAATTATATTCTAGTCCTAAACTAACTAGATCTAGAAAACATTCAAAAGGAAAGGTAGGAAAGAGAAGAGTTAGAGAGAAAAAAAAAACTAAAAATCCAAGCCTATACTCACATTTCAACTTCTATAATACATAGATATGTCTACAAATAAACCATTATTGATTTGACCATAAAAAACAACAATCAAGATTCAAGACGATGTTATCTTCTAAGGGGACCATTCATGCAAACTATTACAAAAAACACAAGAAAGAATTATCAACACATTAAGAAAGTCTAAAAGTTGGTTTGGGTGTTTAGGTTGGTCACACAAGATTGATTACAATAAAAAACTAGTGACATAAAACACATCACAAAATCATCATCCATCAAAATAACTACTAAAAATGAAATAAAATACTTGGTATTTGGAGAATTTAGTTGTACATATATACAAATCAGCTTGACAATACTATATCCAATGGCTAAAATTAGATGCTCCAACTTGAATTCAATTTTAGTGGCAAGCACAATTTCTAAGAAACTATTCTCTTTGTAGTTTCCTCAAAAAGTTTCACTTAGTACAAAAAAGTAAATTTTCTCATCTCCACATTTAATTTTGGTAGTATTTTTTTATTTTTGAAAAATGATAACTTTTCAAGTCTAATCTACTCCCTGGGAAAGGTTACAATATGATTTTCTAGGTAATAAATTTCACTTTTCAAATAAGTATTTATGTAACAAACTCTTCCAATACCTAGGATGATATTTTAAAACAAATTTCAAGATAATGACTTTTTTTATGAAGGTATATGTTACACTAAAGATCTTCAAATAACCATATGTCATGCCTAATTTCCATATCTCAATCTTAAATAATGAGATTTCATTGTAGTACACTTGATTGTTTTACTAAGACTTACATAGACAATTATGGGTTCTCATGTTTCTAGGTATAAAAAATAATTATACAACTATGGGTAACACCTCCATTTATAGCCTCTTACTCCTCATTTCTTCATCATCTCAATCATAATCCAAGGATTTTTAAATTTGTACCAAAAAATTAAGACATCTAGAAGGTTGTAACATTAGTATCAAAGGAGGAAAATTAGGTATGTGGATGGCATTTTTCACTATTTTTGAGTGATAGGACCTCTTTACCCACATTATTTACATTTCCAAACTTCATATATTTTAGAAATAATATCATATCAATTCAAGTATTTTTAGGATCAAGGCATTTCCATGGACGATATAGTATCAAATCTAGATCAACAAGACATATTCCAAATTTGGTTGCTTCAATCAACCTCACCAAATTTGTATTCCTCACTCCATAGTCTCCTTGGTTACTAATATATTCACATCTTCTTCAATGAAATATAGAAAGGGACCAAAAATTATATTATATTGATCAAAATCATAGTAATGCAATCTCATGCAGAGTTGGCAATGAGGATCAATATTATAATTTTCATTATATGATGATGATGGTTCCATAAGCCTATCCAAATAATAGTTCAAATTATGTCCTCAAGTGATCATGTAATGTGGAATTATTTCCCTTTGTTCCTAGGCAATGTCATGACAAATAATTACAAGACCCATGTATTAATAGTCATGGAGCCCTATGATATCCCTAATAGCTCATTGGTTATGATAATTATTTGGTGCTCTTGAAAAATTCACTCACTTATACACAACATGATATAAGAAGTCTAATGAGAATTCATGGTTATGCCTAGGGCATGTTGATTGTGATATTCAATTCCTATTAATATCCATCTTCTTAGATACCTAGGCATGATAATCATATTTATAGTAAAATTTCTATCAAGGTCATGTGACTATTGAAATAGCCAATATGAGGATTATTATAAAACAATTCAAGTTCACATTTAGATACATTTATTTTGACGTCTCTTCCATTTTAACCTTGGTCCCTTCTAAATTGTGACTATCTTTACCTTCTTAGGTTGTTGTCATGAATATCTCCATGGTAAATTTTCCTTGTGATTCTTTACAAAAAAAATTCCTATCTCAATGAATAAACCCTCTTTATTCTTGGTGCAAAAATGACAAACTATGGAAAAATTGGTTCAAGCTAGTACAAATGGTGATAGTCATTTATAACTATTGGGATGTGGCAACTTAGGTTGGTTAGTACTTTGAATATTATGATAGTAAATTGCATGATCTTTGTCTTCCATTTTGTAGGTCCAAATGCAAGACAATGAAGAAATTAAGTAAAAGTAAGTGCAAGTCCCACACAACTATTTTAGGAAATGGAACCTTCCTTACATGTAGGCTACCATTCCCAAGGGTACAAACATGTGAGTGCCCAAAATTAAATGGGCACACATGATACTTTGATGATGATTTGGTAACTCAACTCATGACTTAGAAAACATGAATAAAACTCTCTCAACCTTTTCAACCTAGGTATAAACATCTACTCAATTGGCATAGGACCCTCTACATTTTTCTTAGCCTTCCCAACCTTTTTCCTTTCAGACATACCCTTATGCTCAAAAAAACAAATTTACCCTTCCAGTGGTGAGGTCACTTGAGTATTCTTTGGATCACTCGAGAGAATTAAAGGTTACCTAAGTGGCATACCCTAGTAAGAGGGGTGATCCACACTTGAAAAAGGAGCAACCCCACTAGTAGAGGAGTGACCTCAACATTTTAAATTGACATGTGAGAACTCTCAATTCCAAATTTTCTCCATAATTTTGGCTTCTAATTACAAGATTTATTGATACCTAACTCCACCAACCCATATTTTCTCTTGAGATCCCCTCTAACCATGATTTTGATTGAGATTTCAAGCCTATTTAAGCAACTTCATTTGAATTCTAGAGTTGCCTTTGGTTCTTTATTGGACTCCTTCTACGAGAGTTGTGATTATACTACCCCACCTTCCACAATTGTTTGAGTAGTATAGTGAGTTGATTCTAAGGCATCCTAACCGAATTCCCAAGTTTCTTTATAGCATCAATACTCCCTATAAGGCCTAAATATTTTTCTTAGATTAAACCTTCCATAGTTGTATCACAACACTCTATCACTTCCATTTGCTTAGTTTCTTATCTTCCTATCCTTCTTCCATCAATTATAGCACCCCGAGTTGGATAGGTACAAAATATAATCTCCTAAGGAATTATATGCTACATCCTCACCAAGCATCTTGATTGCTAATCTCCAAGTGTTTGATTATAATTTACTCATTATTTTGAATTATTAGATAAATTTAGTTTTAAAAGGGTCATATTAGATTACAAATAGATTAATTATCTCCAATATTGCCTAGATCATTAATATTCTACCATTTTATTTCAAATTAGAAATAGCTATATAGAATCTATTTGTTGTATTGCATTATATAGTTGATATTAGATTGTAGACTTAGTTTCAATTCCCCATAATTACTCCAAATCATTTTTTAAATCCCTTACTAAAAAGACAAGTAAAAAGAGATAAAGTCCTTGCTAACAAGTCCAAGGCAATCAATGAATCATATCAACCAAAATTGCAAAAAAATAAAAAAATAATTGCTCAAGCTATATTTAGAATCATTTAATTGTAGTAGTTAATTAATTCATATTTCAATTTGGGAAATTTATACAAAAATATAGAATAGTTTTATATTTCTTCTATTTAGATCAAAGTATTTAGTTAGTTCATTTTCACTATATTTAACATCAAGTGTTCAAAGGTCTATGCTAACAAGACCAAGGCAACCATAAAATGATAAAAAAAGGTAATTGACAATCAATCATCAACAAGCAAATAATTAATTTGCTAATAAGACAAGTAAATTATGAACAAAATAAATGCAAGAATAACATGCAACAAGCATATAAGGAAATTCATGTCTCTTTCTTCTCTCTCCCTCCATCAAGCTCATATATCTTGGGGTTAGAGAAGACTGTGTAAGGTCAATTTTAAATGATCTTGAAAATACTCAACCCAAGAAGCCTTCAACATAGAATAAGTTGATGGGAAAGTTATTATCTTGCAAGATATCCAAGGATAAAAAATAAGAGACAACTAAAGAAAATATCTATCCTTTAAGAATTGATTGAAATGGAAAATTATCATCTTAACACTCTTCTTACTAATGCTCAATAAAAGTTAGACTTAATTTGTGTTAACAATGCACCTAGCCACATAAGAATTTGATGCAGGAGCATCACTCTCATGATATTTTTATGCTTTATTTTGATGTTATGAGTCTTATTTGAGTTGGTGTAAGGCTTATGAGGTCCATTGGGATCATGTCCAATGGTTTGGGTAGCTTAAATAGACTTAGGAATTCAAATATTGGTTTTCCTGCCAAAATGCTAACTTGACTTTCTAGGGTGTTTTTGGCTTGTTGCAAGGTTGGGGTTTGTTCCTCAGCTCATGTTTTTAGTTTTTTGAGTCTAATAAGGTCTTATAAGACCATGAATGACCTTGTAAGGTCACTTGACATGTTTCTTTTAGTTTAGGTTGTGTAAAAGTGCATATTTTGCAAGTTTAAGTGCTAAAAAAAGACATTGGGACTTTAGGTTTTGATAAAAAGCTTGTAATTTCAAATGTAACTATTCTTGATCATAATTCACATAAAATAAATGAAGAATAGTTCTCAAGGAAATAGTTGAAGGAGCTTTTTGATGAAAATACCCATGTCTCTTCACAAATTTTGACAATTTTCTATAGTTTCAATAGTTTTGTACGACCTTGTATGAAGCCATGTCAGATCTATAAATGGATGGAATGATAGTGTTGTGTTTTTAGGTTCAAATTATTTTGCTTTCATTAAATTTCATGAGGTGTTTTGAGCAAGATATGGAAAAATCACTATTGACTACCCTATTGTTGATCTAGGGTTTCCAACGAGAGAAAAAAAATCATAAGTTTTGTTTCCACCATTGAAAATTCTTGAAACTTGGTGAAACGCTTAGGTTGCTTCCCAAGTTCCCACCAAAGGAAAATTCCTAATTCAATCATATGAATGAGTTGTGTAGATCTATTTGTATGCATTGTCCTTAAAACTGTCAAAAAAACCTATGTCCTTGAGGGTTTAATGGAAAACATGTTTCTTGAGTTTTCCATAGAAAATTATTAAGGAGTTGATCAAACCCTTTGGAGTGTATTAAAGGTGAAAGAAGTCTAATATGCATAAGAATGAGTGTTGTCGCAATAAATTCCCAATTACGACATTGTTGAGGTTTTGAACCTAGAAAGGAAAGTTTGGCAAAATCTTGCAAGATAGGGTTTGAACACCTTCAGTAAAGTCAATAGGAATCTAAAAAAATTGTCCTTGTATATTGTTTTATCCTTTGCATCAGTATTGGTATCAGAGCTAGATTAACAAGAAAACTAATATAAGGGTTAACAATCCAAAAAGGGAAAGATGCCTCCAAGGAACACTAAAGGGTGGCTGAGAGAATAGAAACACAATTGGGAGAAGCCCTTGCTAGAAAAATGAGGGAAACGAGAGTCATTTTGGATTTAAGACGCTCTGTAGTGGAAGCTAACCAAAGAAGAGGAGTGGTTACAAGAGATACAAGTGACCAAGAAGAAGACTTGTGGTGAATGAAGCACCTCAAGAAGAACCTCAAGAAGATAGGGATGTTGATGATCTGAGGATCGAAAGATTGTTGAAGGAAATCAAGGGTGAAGGAAACAAGGTGAAGATGAAACTTCCAGTTTATGCAAGTAGTTTGAATGGTGAAGAAATCCTTGATTGGATAGAGGATTCGGACAAGTACTTTAAGTTTGAGGAGGTACCTGAAGAGCAGTAAGTAAAGTTGGCCAGGACCAAGTTGAAAGGTCATGCATCTCTATGGTGGGATTATGTTCAAGAAGACAGGAAAGAAAAAAGGAAAATCCAAGATTACTTCATGGGATAGGATGGTTGCCAAGTTGAAGGGAAAATTCACACCTAGTGACTACATGACTCAGATGTATGGGAAGTTGCAAAACTTGAAACAAAAGGATATGGGATTGAAAGAGTACACTGAGGAGTTTTATAATTTGAGTATCAGATCAGGACACGTGGAGGATGATACAAACAAGGTTGCAAGATACCTTAATGGATTGAATTATAGCTTGCAAGATGAGTTTAGCCTTACAAGCCCCAGGACAGTTAAGGTGAGTCAAGGACCTGTCAAGAATAAGCACCAAGTTCAAAAGAAGGTTTTAGAGGAAGAAGGCCTAAATTCACGGGTAGATTTGGAAAAAGAGGAGGATTCAATGGCTTCATAGTAAAATGCTACAAGTGCAACAAGTTTGCAGGTCATCAAGCTTGGAGTGTCCAGCAGAGCAATCAACTACCACCTTTAGGAATGAAAGGACTCAAGTTGCTCAAGGAGGAGATGAAGAGAGTGTTAGCTCCTCACCACAACCAAAAGAACTAGAGATAGGAGAATCCTTGCTGATGAGAAGGACATTGATCAAGGTTCCAATGGAGAAGGAGCCACCACAAAGGAAGTCATTATTCAATACTATTTGCAAGTACCAATGTAAGTGTTGCAAAGTTATTATAGATTCTGCTAGTACTGATAATTTAGTTGTTGTTGAGATGGTAGAGAAATTAAATTTGAAAATATTACCTCATCCCACACCATATAAAGTCTCATGGTTGAATAAGGGGCATTAAGTACTAGTCAATGAACAATGTTGGGTAGAGATTCAAATAGGAAAGTATAAAGACAAGGTGTTATGTGATATCATCCATATGGATGTATGCCATGTGTTATTTGGTAGACCTTGGAAATATGATAGAAAAAAAAATGCATGATGGTAGGAAGAATGTCTATGTTTTAAATAAGTATGGAGTTACCTATACCGTAGCACCTTTGAAAGAGGAAGATAAAGACCAAAAGGTTGGATCAAGTGTGATGTTAGTGGGTGAAAAGAGTTTCTAAAGACAATGGAAGAGGAAGAGATAGGTTGTGTAGTGATGATTAGACCTAGGATTCTCATAACAACAACAAGAATTGATGAGTTGCCATGGGAGATTCAAGACATGTTGAAGGGTTATACAGATATAGTTGTTGATGAACTTCCTAACTCCTTGCCTCCAATGAGAGATATTAGTCACCATACAAAATTTATACCAAGGGATAGTATACAAAACAAAGCTTCCTATAAGATGACACCCCAACAAAATGAAGAATGTAAGATATCTAAAGAAAAGGATGATGTCAACAAAAGTGATTCAAACAAACTTGTTTGGAAGGTTAAAACTGATAGGAATTTGGATGCTAAAAGAAACAAGATTTATATGAAGGAAATTGTAGAGTTGAATGAGCAATTCCTAATGAAGAAAGGAAATTTAGAGCAACAACATTTTCAAACTAAGCTAAAGATAGAAGATGGAAAATTAAAACAGTTGAAACTACTAATGGAGCAATAGATGAAAGTTGCAAATGAAAGTGATTTTGATACTAAAAGTAACAAGGTTGGTATGAAAGAAATAGATGAGAGTGAGTTAGAGCAGATGAACACAAGTAGAGTGTCATCCAAGAGGTGTAAAATGTTGTCAAATACAAGGCACATTAAGTGGGTTGAGTGCCTAAAAAGCTACACTTTCACAATCACACACAAGAAGGGGCAGAGTAATAAGGTGGTTGATGTTTTTAGCACAAGAGCATTAATAGTGCAATAAATTTAGTTTAAAAGTGTTGGTATTGAAGCGCTCAAGGAGGTGTATAAGGATGGTGAGGATTTCAAAGAAGTTTATGAGGTTTGCAAGCAGCCTATTAGCACTAACAGGGAGAAGTGGCTAGATTGTCTTATACAAGGTAGGTTATTGTTTAAGGGAGCACAACGTTGTGCGCCAAAATTTCCTATGAAAAGTGCAGAGGGTGAACAATATGCAATTTCCATCCAATAGGTTCATCAACAAGTGAAAGAGAAACTCCAAGCTAGTGTGGAAAAATACAAGCAAAAGGCAGATTTGAAGAGAAGTGAGGTTAGTTTTAAGGCTGGAGATATTGTCTTAGAACATCTCAAGAAGAATAGTGGAGTAGGATTCTCACCAATTTTCAGTGTTGCTGACTTATACCCTTACAAAGGGGATTCCATTGCTAATGAAGGAGTAGGTCTATAGAAGATATCAGATGTTGATTGGATAAAGGATTTACCAGCCACCAAACCAACAGAGTTAGAGTGCATTCTTGACACAAAAGAGAGCAAGAAGACCAGAGGCAAGCAATACTTCCAGTATTTGGTCAAGTGGAAAGGACTCCCAGATAAGGTTGCCACATGGTGATAGAGTCATATATTCTTAAGCATGGAATGACTGTTGCAGACCTTCTCTCGGGTGGAACTTGAGTTTCTTTTTCTTTTCCTTGGGAGTATGATGCAAGAGCATCACTCTAATGATATTTTCATGCTTTATTTTGATGTTAGGAGTATTATTTGAGTTGGTGCAGGTCTTAGGAGGTCCATTGGGATAATTTCCAATGGTTTGGGTAGCTTAAATAGACCTAGGAATTCAAATATTGGTTTTCCCACCAAAATGCCAACTTGAATTTCTAGGGTGTTTTTGGCTTGTTGCAAGGTTGGGGTTTGTTCCCTAGCTCTTGTTTTTGTTTTTTTGAGTCTAATAAGGTCTTAGAAGACCATGAATGACCTTGTAAGGCCACTTTACATGTTTCTTTTAGTTTAGGTTGTGTAAAAGTGCATATTTTACAAGTTTAAGTGCTAAAAAAGGACATTGGGACTTTAGGTTTTGATGAAACGCATGAATTTTGAATGTAATTGTTCTTGATCATCATTTACATTGAATAAATGAAGAAGAGTGCTCCAAGAAATGATTGAAGGAGCTTTTTTATGAAAATACCCCTATTTCTTCACAATTTTTGACATTTTTTTGTAGTTTCAATTTGAAAATAGTTTTGTACGGCCTTATACAAAGCCATGCCATATATTTAAATGGATTTAATGATACTTTTGTGTTTGTAGGTTCAAATTCTTTTGGTTTCATTAAATTTCATGAGGTTTTGAGCAAGATATGGAAAAATTACTATTGACTACCCTATTGTCGATCTAGGGTTTCCAACAAGAGAAAAAAATTCATAACTTTTGTTTCCACCATTGAAAATTATTGAAACTTGGTGAAACCTTTCATTGGATTGTTGCCCAGGTTCCCACCAAAGGAAAATTCCTAATTCAATTGTATGAGTGAGTTGTGTGGATCTGTTTGTATGCATTGTCCTTAAAACTGTCAAAAAAACCTAAGTGTCCTTGGGGGTTTAATGGAAAACATGTTTCTTGAGTTTTCCATTGAAAAGTAAGGAGTTGATTAGACCCTTTGGAGTTTATTAAAGGTTCTTGAAGTCTAATAGGCATAAGAATGAGTTTTTTTGCAATAAATGCCCAATTAGGACATTGTTGAGGGTTTGAACCTAGAAATGAAAGTTTGGAAAAATCTTGCAAGATAGGGTTTGAACACCTTCAATAAAGTCAATAGGAATTTGAAAACATTGTCCTTGCATATTGTTTATCCTCTGCATCATAATTTTCATAACAACACCTCTTTAGATGTTTTTTAGGCAACACACAGACATTTGAACCAGAACTTTGAATCCAAAAAAAATCATCAATCATCAAAAATTACATACTCTTGCAATTTCACATTGCATTGTTTCCTCACTTTAGCCCTCTCATATAAAGAATTTCAATTACAAAATGTTAGCACTTGGATGAGCATTTATTGCATTTTTATGATAATTCAAGCTTTCTAAATTCAAATTTTCTAGAACAAGAGCACAACGCATGGATGTTTGTGCAACATGCTATCGTCCCACAAAAAAATATGGTTCTAGTGGCCTTAGAGCATTACCTTCCCACTAACCGTTTGGGAAGTAATGCTCTTGCATGTAGTTTAATAAAAAAATACTTGAACTTTCCTCTTTTTCTCTATCAAGTGGATTTTTCATTTTTCTAATTCTTAATCTTTGTAAATTTGAAAAAAAGCTCCACCATTTTTCAACCAACAAGCTATACCACTACCATACATGCGATCTTCTTGAAAAAAAATTATGACCAACTTCATGGGATTTTGAAGAACAATAAGATTGAGGCAACAACATTCTTCTTGACGTTTTGTAAGAAATTTCAAGTCATTGGGTTCCTATATTATTGTTCCCTTTCTCCCCATTTTCACCATTTCTTATTTTCATTTGAAAAATATCAAGTGCTAGCATACTATACTTGTTATTTTCTATATCATAGTCAATCATATTTCCATTTTGAAGCATTTAGATTGTTATCTTTTAAACATCATCAAAATCTTGGCTATCATGGAGACTGAAAGACCAAAGTGGGGGTTTAACTAAGGCAAGCTCCTCAAACAACCATCAAAAACACTTTTTCTCTTTTCTTTTTGTTTGTAGGATTTTCATTGAAAGGAAGAGCTTCATGATGATATCTTTTACCCCTCTCCTTATGATTTTCAATGTCTTTTATTTTAATATCTAAATAGTTGACTTTTTATTATTTTTATTTTAGTTTTTTGGAATATTCATACTTTTTCATATTTTCTTGCATTTTGTGCATACAAGGACTTTTTTGGACTTGACAATACTTTTGTCAAGTTTCTAGACTAGACAATAGCACAACGCGAGGATGTTTGCACAACATGTTGGTGTCTAATACAAATTCTTTCAAAAAATATTTGTAGGTCCTTTGTAACTAGTAATTTTCGTTTCTATATTGGGCGGAGTAGGTGTTCTAAAGGGGGGATCTTTAGGGGGGCATTGGTTGCCTCCTCCCACTGGTGTTTTGAAAATTAACACTGATGGGTCTGCAAGAGGAAACCCTGGACATGTTGGAGTTGGTGGAGTTGGTAATGATTGTTCTAGGGTGGTTGATTTTTTCTTTTCTGAGTATAAGGGGTAGCATTCTGATAATCTCATGGAAGCATTGGCTATTCTTTTGGCATTGAAGAGGGCCTATGGCCTTGGCTGGAGAAGGATTATTTGTGAGTCTAATTCTTAGGTGGTGATTAACTTGTTAAACAAGAGTTAGTTAGAGGATGTTAGCTGGCAGTTAGCTGTGGTGGTTAAGCAAATCACCAGTCTCAGAGGAAATTTTTATTCTATCACCTTCTTTCATATCCCACGAGAATAGAATAAGGTGGCTGATGGTTTGGCCAAATGGGCTTCTGAGATGGCAGGGATGTGGATGGTGGATGATTGGAGCAGGTTACCTAGGGACCTTGCTCAGGAGTTGGAGGATTTGGTTACAGAGGATATGAGATGTTGCATGAATTCTTCTTGATTTCTTGTTTGGTGTGGTTTGGACCTTTTCGGTTTTCTTGTTCAATTATGCTTTGTAATAATTTATTGGATCAATAAAGTTTTTACCCTCTTTTTTTAAAAAAAAAAATTGTTTCTATAGGAGAAAAGTTCTAATTCTTCTCTTGTACAAATATATCTTCACTAATCTACTATAATTAAACATGATATTATCACATGAGAAAGAGTGATCTAAGCATATAAAATTCACATGAATGCAACACATGTGTTATTAGTGGTCCAACTCATACACAGTCATGGTGAATAGATTTGGAGCAACACAATTCCATAATAAAATTAAAGTTAGAGACATAAGAAAGAAAATTAGATTGAAAACCTTCTTTGAAATGCCCTTCTTAGTGTTAGCTAAACCAAAGGTTTAGTATCATTCTAAATCATGAATTTCACATAGTAAAATATAGACCATCACTATCCTCAATTATTCAACTTAAGAATTTTGACATATACAAATAAGATAATAATTATATTCTACATAAATTTAAATTTTGAAAGATAGAATCTAAGATACATCCTATGACCTAATTCTAAATAAAATACTATAAATTATGACTAATCTAAACAATATAAATCTATAACAATAATTAACTTCTAGATTCAGCATAGTACCTCAAGGATGGTGAGCCAAACACTACAGTCTCTAATAAAGTTAGATTTTGATATTTAAGACTTGTGATTGTCTTGAAGTAGTGTTATGTCATGGTAATAGATGAATGAGAGGCCTTTGAAAAGTGATGATAGTAAGATAAAAACAACATTTTTTATTGTGGGTTTCCTAAGCAACACACCCTCATAAAAGGGGTGACCCGCCCTAGCAAAAGGGGCAACCCCACTACTAAAGAAGCGACCTTGGCATTTTAGATTGACATGTGAAAACTCTCAGTTCCAATTTTTTTTCCATAATTTTGGATTCTAATTGCAACTGTGATTGAGGTTTTACTCCACCTACCCCTATTATCTCTTGAGTTCTCCCATAATCATGATTTTTATTGAGTTCAAGCTTATTTAAGAAACCCCATTTGAATTCTAGAGGGGTCTTTGGTTCTTTATTGGAATTAACTTGTGAGATTTTTTATTCTATTGCCTTACCTTCCATAGTTATTTGAGTAAGATAGGGAGTTGATTCCAAGGCATGTCTAAACCAAATTCCTAAGTTTCTTTATAACATAAATGTTCCCTACAAGCCCTAGATTTTTTCTTAGATTAAAGCTTCCATAGTTGTAGCAGAACACTCAACCACTTCCCTTTGATTAATTTCTTGTCTTCCTATCCTTCTTCCACCAGTTAGAGCACCCCAAGTTGGAGAGAGAAGAGAATACACCAACTAAGCCCTTGAGGACTTATATGCCACATCTTCACCAAGAATCTTAGTTGGTAATATCTATGGGTGAGATTCTAGTGTACTTATTATTTTGAATTATTAGATTAATTACTTTGAAAAGGTTCTAGATTATAATTACAAATAGATTAATTATCTCTAATCTTTCCTAGATTGTCGATATTTATCATTGTATTCTAGATTAGAAACAATTATATATAATTTATTTGTGTTATGACATTAGATAGTTGAGATTAGATTGTAGACTTAGTTTGAATTCTACATAATCGCTACAAATCATTATGAAAACGATTGACAACTAGCCATCAAATTAGCACACCTAGAAGATACATTTGAAATAGAAGCTCTTTGCTCAATATCTTCCTTCAAAACACTCATTAAGCTTATTGCCATACAAAATAGGGACCATGATCCCACAAATAACCCCAACCATCCATATTACGAATACAATTATGTGACCAAATATCCCCATCCTCCATAAAGCACTCCTTCCTTGTGAAGAGGGTAGCTCATTTAATCCCCCACTATTACACCTATTATTGCCTCATGAACAACACTAATTAGTTTTATTTAATCAATGTGAATTATCAATGTGCATGTCATTGATGATTTAAACATAGTACTGGTGAATTGGATGTGGATAGCACATACACAAGGATTTAACTAATAAGCAAGTTGTGTTCTCAAAATGCATTTTAAGCTTGATATAAATAGGGGGCTCTAACACCACCCAATCTTGTTCACAACATCCATATCTCGAATCCAAACTTTGGAGACATCAAAGAGGGTTATGATGGACTTATTTAAAAATAGATTGTATTTAAAAACATGGTGGGGTTTGCTTAAAGGTGAAAATGAGGATTTCAGGTTTGTCTTGATTGCAAGTCAAACCTTTAAGAAGTTAATGTATACTTTTGTAGACGTGACATGCACACAATGTAAGATGCAAATGGCCATATAAAAATAGAGTGAGATGTAGACATACAACTTTGAAATATTAACGAATCAAATTGCTCATTGAAATGATTCTCATTTTTTCTTTTTCATGATACGCGATACTCGATACTCGATACTCGATACTCGATAATTGACAAATACATATTCTTAATTATTCAACTCAAAATTTTTGACATAAAAATAATGAAAATTTGAAAGTTGAAAGATGAGAACTAAGATGCATCGTGTGACCTAATCCTAGGAATGATGACTAATCC
Organism: Sequoia sempervirens; assembly: GCA_007258455.2. Classification (NCBI taxonomy): domain Eukaryota; kingdom Viridiplantae; phylum Streptophyta; class Pinopsida; order Cupressales; family Cupressaceae; genus Sequoia; species Sequoia sempervirens. The sequence continues at coordinate 16,030 of VDFB02269745.1, read as the reverse complement.
AAACCATAAAAATCTATAACAATAATTAACTTGGAGATTCAACATAGTACTTCACGGATAGTGAGCCAACTACTATATTCTCTAATAAAGTTAGATGTGGATATTTTAAGACTCGGATTTTGTTGAAGTAGTGTTTTGTCGTGGTAGGAATTTGCATTGTGGGTAACATCAAGTGAGAAAGGGTGGGTAAGAACGACAAAGGAATAGGCGAATGACGTAAGAATAGGATACACATTTGAAAATATCAAGGAAAGCATGTGAAGTAGACGGTAGAAAGCACCTCGATTCACATTTCCACAAGTAAAAACAAGTACTTTTTGGACGTGCTCTCATAATGGCTTTTCACAAAGGTTATGTTAAAAAATGCAAGCTCTTTAGAAAAGACTACCTTTTCTTAAATTTAGTAGTTGTCAAGAATTTGTGTATTTGAATGATGAACTTTTGTCTTGTCCTAGGCTAATCTTATGGGTGTAGATTGACCTTGCATATGTAGAATTGGGTTTTAAATTTTAGAAATTCAAATTCAAATTCTTGTCATTCTTTTATTCATTTTATTTTTATCATGAATTGATTTGGTACACATTTTGTATGATTATTGGTAAAAAGTGGTATTCAGGTACATTCAATGTGTATTTATTTATCATTCAATAGTTCTTCACAAAATCATTTGTATTTAAGAGAAAATCATTCTAGAAGTACTTCAATTAGAGTGCTAAAATGACCCTGAATTTACATAATCATTCTACTGCATTTGCATGTGTGAAGATCGATGGTTTTGATAATTTTTGTAGTCATAGATCTAGCCTTTCTAAGGGGTTGACCTAGCAATATGGCGGCCTCAATGTATTTTTCAATACTTTTAGGCAATGCAAGTTGTAATTCACAATGAACATGTATATTTTCATGGGTTACAATTAATATTTGTGCTGGAGGTTAAATATGTGGCTCTTAGGGTTTATTTTGTGCATGTGAGATTATTTCACTAAATTTTGAGAGCAACCTAGTTAATTTTTTATCATTTTTCTTCCAACACATATGAGTAGTTGTGATTCCAAGTTATGGTTCAAGAGTTATGATCAAAACAGTAGATATCTTCCTTTCAACAATTAGAACTCGTCAAATACATTTGATTTTATTATGTCTAGATTCTAAAGTTTTATTACATGATTTGTCTTAGCTATTAATGAGAATAATTGATTATCTTATTCATAAAACCCAATTCTTATAAAGGGGTTCATTTACTTATTTATAGTATCATTAAGTTAAAGAATAGTTTTTTTTATTTTTCTAGCTTTAAGTTTTAATGTCTTTTTAATGGTTTTTCAAATCATACTAGGCCTTCCATCTCAAAAAAAATTCAACCCATAGTCTTAGTTTAATTTGTTGTTACAATCAATACATAAGCATTTGTAATTGTGAACCACTCTAATGGTGAAATTTGCATACTAGCTCCAATTTTAATTTAGTTTGTGCCTACTTTGAGAGGATGTCTTAATACAATTACATAGCAACATGTGACACACTCTTGTGTTAAGTTTGGATCCTTCCTTAATCCTTTTCCACCCTCATGTGTTCATTTTTTCACACATTATCATGTATTTGACCTTACATATACCTTATCTACACCAATCCATATACATTCACATCATTATTAGCCTTAATACCAATATACTTGATCCTTGCCTCAAAATCCTATCCCCCTATTCTAGGTCATTTTCATGATGTGTGGGATCAAAATCTTGCATGGCAAGAATCCAATCTAAAATTCAAAAGATTAATTCCTACCCTTTTCTAATAACTATTGGGAGCCAACTAACTCTTGCACTTTTCCCCATAGCTATTGGGAGCCAACTTGGTACATATTTATGCAATGATCTATTATTTCTTGGTATTTAAAGGTGTTCATTTGAGTATTAATAGATGACTGACTATCATTTGAAATATTAGAACATTAAGGAGCAATTAATAAGAACATTTCAACATGATACAATTAACAAACTAGTACTTGCATTAGAATAAACATCTTAGATCACTTTCACTCTTGCTTGTTGTCTTCTAATACTTGCCAAGGTTGTAAAGCTAATCATTGAAGAGGATAACTAAGGAAAATGAGAATTTTCATAATTCAAGAATATCTACAAGGTATCTCTAAATTATGTCATTCCATAAGCACCAAAAAAGAGTATGAATCAAAATGAATTAGATCACAAAAGTTTGCATTGCACCAATTTAGAATTGTGCATCAAAGATCAAATCCCCATGACATGGGATCAACCTAAAACCATGAAATGAACCTAAAGATAATCTTAGGTATATGCAAATTTCCAGATAGTTGGTACATCAGGGACACCTATTTTTATACCTAGGTGATTAATTTTTGCATGGAATTAGGATTATCCTACACCATAGTTCCAAGAGCTAAGTATACTCTTCCTTCATATTTACTTTTTAAAATTAATATGTATTATTTTGATATTAAATAGCTCAACAATTTAGGTTAATTTTATGTTTATTAATAGCATTTCACTAATTTACCTATATAGCTCCTTAGGGAGAGCATATTTTTCTTTACATATTTGGTGCACTTTCTCAATCTTACACCACCCTAGGGTCTTGATTTAGGGTTCATACCTTTATTTGTTTTTAGGGTTTCAAATCTATACTTTTTATCACTCTATCACTTTTCAAATCTTGCTAGGTTTTATGATCATATTTAGTGTGATTGCATTGTTATGTATTTCCTTATAGGATCTATGCCTCACTTTGTGATCATCAATCTTACCCACCATACCCACCCTTGTATACCTTATTATGGTTTCATTTTTAGATTTTATTTTTCACTATTTTTTATTTTCAAAATCTAAAGATGGTTCACATTTCTTTATCTTCCTCTACCTCCATATTATATTGTTTATGCCATGAGATACTTGCAACCCTAATCTTCCTTTAAGAATGAGTACTTGTCTAAAATATAATATGGTTGATAACTCTAATGAAAGTGAAATTTCCTCTAATTCTCATATTGAGGATATTCTAGATGATCATGATCACGATACACATATTAAGCAACGATATTTTGACAATAAACTTGCTATTTTAGCTAATGTAGGGAATCCTACAAAAATAGTGGACATGATTCACAATTTATGTTTATAAAAAATCTACAAGAGCTAGAGATATCATAAGATATGGGAGCTAAACTTTCTTCTTCTACCTTCTTGTTTGGTGCATCTTACTCTCCTTCCTCTTTGGATATATCTACCTTTACCATTGTTCCATCTCATTCAACTACACCTTCTACTACCTTAGTTCCAACACATAGTATACACCTACCTCCACTAGTATGCCACCACATGGTGTTCATCCTTTCTCCACCTTAACCCTCTATATGGTTTACATCCTAACTACACTCTTCCTATCATACTCACATATCACATTATGTTTTATACCCCTATCCTTATTTCATCCGCCGCTACCCAACCTACCATATCTACCAATCCTCACTTGTGTCATCCCTATTTCTTCCACTTCATTCTATACTATTTCTAATCCTCAATTCATTCATCTATCCATGCCCATGCATACATTTCATTATAATTACAAACTCCTCCATGCCCCTTTCCCAACCCATTACTTATTTCATTCCTCATACCAATCATACACATACCTGATTGTAAGGCCTAAGAATTTTGTGATCTTAGGTGCACTATATGTTCTTAATGAATTTGATAAGTATCTAATTTTGGATCATTATGTGAAATATTCTAACTCTTGATTTGTGGATTCCATATCGATGATGTTTCCAGTGCCAAGTTTTAATATGTAGTTGTATAAATTTCTTGGTAAGGTTTAATAGGCCTTAACTAATGTTGAATTAAATATGGATAAGGAGACTAAATCATTAATCATAGGAGTTAATTTGGATATAGTGCATAATCTATAGATTAATGCTATTATTATTGTCTTCTAATAAAATTTGTATTAAATGTTTATGTGGCCACCTTTCTTAAGAGTAAGCTTGTTTATAATCAAGATTTAGATTAATTGCTTTTCAAGGTGATTTCAAAACATTAGATTAGTGTTGTTTCCACTATTCATATGATTCGTATATGGTAAAATATATTCTCATTGTTGGTGTAATATTTTATTCATCTTAGATATATAATATCCTAAGTATGATGTTTCACCTATTTAATAAGTTTATTTTAGATATTAGAAATAATTAATTTTCCTCATTTAAGTAGCTAATAATTTGCAATGTGTACACATTGAATTGAGGTACACAACTACTATCGCTACCTCATCAATCCTTGATTAATGGTAGTTAGATACCACCTTTGTCTCAGTTAGATTGAGTCAACTCACCTCTTTATTCAGAGTGATTGAAAGTCAATTCATATTTATTGGACATGTCATCTACTTGGTTCATACATCCAAGAGGCCTATGTATTTTTATGTTACTCTTTATAACTATTATCCATAATATTGAATATTGAATATCTTTATTTTATTAATCAATATTTGTGATTAACTCATAGGCATTTGGTTTTGGGTAGATTTACCATTCATAATAAATTTTAACATGGTATCAAAATAATGATGTCTTAAATTTATTCCATTTCTAGAATTTAAGATCATGGGTTCTCTTGAAAATATGAGTATGCTCATCTCTTAGATCAAATGATGATTCAAAGAATTAGAAAAGCTTGATATAATTACCAAATTCGTGGGTTTTATTTATGAATTTGTTTTGTAGGTAGATTTGGATAATTCTTGGAGCAAATTTAATCTCACCACTAAGTTTATGACATTTGAGAAAGTCTTTTTTTCCTTATAAATGTGTTCATTTTGGATATTTGAGGTCATATTTGTAAGGGTTTGAAGTTGGGAGGTGCATGCCAGATCTAATAGGTACCTAATCCTTCAAAGTATTTTGGGTCAAATGTGACCCTACCATCATGTTCAAAAGGCCCAAAAACTCATATATTGACTACCAAATCATTAATATTAATATGTTTTACCTATAGATACTCACAAGGTATTATAGTGGTGGTGATATTTGTTCTTGCTACTACCCACAACCCACCACCAATGCAAGTGCCACCATGGTGGTGATCTCCTAATTCCTATCATCGATGACACTCCCTCTCTATAGCCACGTGAACCCAAAACAACCATTTACCCACATAAGTGGTTTCTCACTTACAAACTAGTAATTTTTAATTTAAAATAGGTAGTATTTATGCATGAAGGTAGTTTTGTGCCAACCAAAGGTAGTTTTGTGCCAATTAGAAGTAGTCTTGTGCCAATTATAGGTAGCTTTGAGATATTTTCTAACGTCAAAGAATATTTAGGATCCTTTTAATATCCTCGATTGACATCATCATGATGTCATCAATTTTCTCCCTCCAACTTGAACCTCTCTGTTTGTATTTTGGTTTTGACACTTGGATTTTAGAGGCTCTATTCTAGGTCATATTAGCTCTATTTTAAAAGAATTTTTCATCTAGGATATATTTTTAGAGATTCATAGTGGTATAGATGGGTTTTTGTTTTGTTTAGATTTTTTATAAATTATAGATTCTAATAGGTGATGCCAAGAAGTTCTCATTTTAGAAACATCCAATGCTTCACTTGGGCTCATATAGTAATAGTATTGGGTGATTTTTTTTGAAGTGCATACTTTTTTGTTTACTTTTCATTAAAGGATTCTAATTGACCTCATTATGTCATATAGTTGTAATATTATCTCTATGGCCTAATTTAGAATCTGTAATACACTAAGATCAAGACCACTTCACTATTTGGCAAGTGGCAATTACAATCATACTAAGTATAAAGTGTCATCATCATAATTTTCTAGTGGATCTCATGACTATGTGATTTTGGAGCTCGGTGATCTTTTGATTTTGTATTTGATTTAGTTGGTTTCTTGATTGAGTAATCTTTGGGGAGTTATTAATGGCTCTCACTCTCTCTTTTTTCCCTTTGAGTATCTTACACAATCCTCCTAAACCATGGGAGTTCAAATGTGGCCATTATGAGAAGAAAAATCATATGATAAAATAAATATTTTTTTAAAGTATATTTATGAATTGAAGCAACTTATTTAGGAAAATCACATTAGTTTGTTTAATTCAACTCTAGTGTTAGAAATTATATCAAGTTTCCATGATCAGACATCTTTTGTGGACACATCAATTTGGGATGAGTTGTGTAGTTAGATGACATGCACTAAGATATCATCTCCATCACATGTTGCTCCATTTAAATCTAGAGTTGCTTCATCCATGAATGGCAACCTAATTTTTTGTACTAGGTTCACATTAGTATTCTAGATATAACTGTGTGGAATGAGTACTTAGTAGATGTATTAGGTTTTTTTTTGAGTCCCATCTTGTAGATTTGTAGGACATTCATCTTCTCGTTGATGACAACTCCTATGGAGTTGCATAATCTTCTTCATATTCCATGAGGAAACACATAGACCCTCTTACTCTTGATACACCTACATATACATCTATAGTGATATTTTTTTAGATAATCATGAGCCGACATATCTAAATCGATTATCATTCATGCTAACACCCTCTACAAGAATACCAAATTTTCATTAGTCTTTTTTTCTTACCTATGGTGGGCACCATGCATCCATGGATAATATACTTGAACCTCACATGGTACATGATTTATCTTATAAATATTTTTCATAGTTTGCAACTAGCTTAGAGATCCTTGAGTAGTATTCAAAATTTTAATCTTCATATTTGGATCTTGTTCTACAACTATATCCACAAGGTTCTAATTTGTCACTTTTTTCAATTGGGCATATGAGTCTTGATTTGATTTTGGCACCTCTTGAAACCAACATGATCACACTTGATAAACTTCTAGAGACATCATATGTTCTTATCTTTCTTCCCTAATATTCCTTTTCTAAAATGGGAATATTTATGCCTAGGGGGCACAATGTTGTTTGAAAATCTTGGACCATCTTCATCATTTAGATAAAGCATCTACTATTGACACAAGAAACTACACATTGGGGGGTTACATGGTCTCTCTTGTTCTCTCTATTCTAGGAGGGATTTTTTTCTCAATTAGGGTTTTATCCTTCTTACTTTTTTGAGGGGGGATCACATGGAACTTCTCTCTTCATCCTCTCTTAGGGGAGCTTTGTCCTATAGGATTTCTCCTTTATTTGCTTGGGGATCATTTTGTACATGGATACCTATATATGGTCTACTTTTAGGACCCATTTTTTATTTTCATTTCTCCTAAGTTGCACTTATTAGGGGGATATTGGTGTAATATTAAATATTCACCTTGGATATAATATATCATAAGTGTGATATTGATTCTATTTAATAGGTTTACTTAATATATTAGGAATAATTATTTTTCTCATTTAAGTAGTTAATAATGACATATGCACACCTTGATTTAAGGTATACAAGTGTCACCACTACATCATCAATCCTTTATTGATGGTAGTTATGTGTTAAATCTATCTTAGTTAGACTAATTTAACTCACTACTTGATTGAGAGTGATTGAAAGTTAACCATACATCTTGGAAAAGTGTGTCATCTCTTTAATTCATGTATCTAAGAGGCCTATATATTTGCATGTCATCTCTTTGTAACTTCCCTTCATAATATTGAATATGAATATTTATTTTATTCATATATATTTGTGATTAGCTTATAGGAATTTGGTCTTGGGTAGGGTTTTTGTTCACAACAAATTGTAAAACTCATTTAGTTGGCTTGAGTTAAATTGTTTAGATATGCTTATATATGGATTCTAACACTTTTAATATTCCTTGTAGTACCCCTCCATTTATGCTTATGTTTTTTGTTGCATGTTTTTATACTGTTAGGCTTTGGGACTTGGTTTGGATATTTTGATCGCTAATTTTGAGTGACAGTGGATTCACTTTGTGACATGATGATACATTGTATTGCGATATTTGATTTCTGATATGCTTTGATATAGCGTAGATGTTTTCCTTCAGATGATTATTGCTATATGTATGTTTATGATGGACTAACTGTTATTTAAGTTGTCAGTCTGATGTGATGTGTATTGGTGTGGAGAACAGAATTGCATCACTCACTTGCGAGTGCCCTGTGATGTCCGTGTTTTTCTCCGCACGGTGTGCCTGTACAATGGATTATATATATATGCATGTTATTGCTTGGTTGCAGGATTGCAGGTACATGACACCGACTCCACCTGGTTACTCAGGTCTGAGCGTGTCAAGACTCAATGAAAATGTTGATTGGGAGGTAGTAGCATGGTTCATCCTAGTCTAGTCTTTAACCCGGTCATAGTACATCGTCTATTTTAGTCCAGAGTCATAGATGGTCTTGTCTTTTCCTATTTGGATTAATTGCTTTGATAGGAAAATCTTGTTAATTTTAATGATAGTTATTATCCCTTAATTTACTGTTATTTAAATTAATTTTTAAATGTTAAAATAAGGTTTTACATTTTATTTAATTAATTAATTAGTTTGTTTGGTTAAATAATTTGATCTTAAAAGATTAAATTTATTTAATTAAATAAATCACTGATTAAACAAAATTTGCTTTTTAAATGTAAAGAATAAATTTGAAATAAAATTTGAACAAATATTATTTTGGAAACAGCATTTTGAATTGTAAATAAATTTTGTATTTGAAAATTGAAATTTTAAATAAATAAATGCATGTAAATCTTGAAAGGCAAGATTGCCGAGAAGTGGTTGAAGATATTTTCTTCTTCTCGACAAGTGTGCCAGTTACATTAATTGCTTTGGGTTGAGGAAATTCTCAGAGGATATTTGGGATCTGAAAAATACATAAGGGTTATCATTTTTTCTTCACGGGAAATGAAAAAATAATTTGCTGTGTAGAGAAAAAAATATTTTTAAAAGAAATTGTCATTTCTTTTGTTTCGGTTGTATATTTGTGGAAGATCCCTTTGCTTGGAATTTTTGTGTGGGTGGTTATAGCTTTCTTTGGATTTGGTGTTTTGAAGAAGATTTGGAGAATAGCATTCTACAGGCAGAAGATTCTCTCCAACAACCAAGATCTTCAAAACACAGGAAACAGGTATTTCCCTTGTATTTTTAGTTTGTTTGCTTTTGAAAAGAAATTGTTTGTTTAAAACCCTTCTTCTTGGCAAATTGTTTGTAGAAAATCTTTCTGTTGATATTTGATATTTGTCTGCAAGAAGTTTCAAGAAAGTAAAGTTTTATTAAATTTGTAGAACAACCTCAAGAACATAGTTAAACAAAAGAAGGAATTCAAAACAAGTTTTAAATGAAACCTCTTGAAAATTGTAGAAAAGAAATTGGGGATTTAATTTTGAGTGAAATGTTTATTGTTGTAAAATTGAAATCCCAAAATTGAGAATTTCTGTGTTATTTGATTAAATCTATTTGAAGAATATTTTTATTTACAAATGCTCTTATTGAGCAATTAGTTTTTTTTTATAAGAATGTTAATATTTATTTATAGTGCTGTATAAATTATGTAGTCTATACATGAATTTATATTTCAAATGAATTTTAATTTTCACAGAGATTTATTATTTAAAATCGCCGTACGGGCGAAACAGGGTTTTGAATATTTATTATTTGTTTTTTTTAAAAGAAATTTAAATTCTGAATAGTTCTTTTAATGGGAATTTTTGGAAAATACAAATCCAAAATTTAAATTCGGATTAAATATAGGAGTATTTAGGGTTGTGGCTGGTCCCCAACCCGCCTGCCTCCCATCGGGTGGGGCGCGGGACTGCCTGGTATGCTGGCTCAGCAGTGAGTGAGCTGCTGTGAGGCAACATCACTTCTCCATACAAAACTGTGGAGGAAATATCCATTAAGGGAAGGTGGCCTCCAACGGAGATTGCTATGTCTGTGGTTTTTAGTTTTAAAATTTCGTTTATTTGTCGTAAATTGAAATTGGGAGTTGATTATGTTCAATTTCGATTTTATCAAAATAAATACTAATTATTATATATATATATATATGTATTATATGTGTTATATAAATTATATATTATTTATAATATATAATATATATATAATATATATATATATATATATATATTATTTTTATTGGTTGATTTTGGAAATTTAGTATTGGTAAAAGTTAATTTATAATAAACTAGGTTTTGAAGAAATATAACATTTAACTGAATAAGAAGAGGACATTATATTGTTTTGTTCTAATAGGGAGTTGTATTTTATTATTAACGATGATTGTGGAAATTGGAATTAAATAATGTAATTTCCTTCATTGATTGAGAAAAGAATTACAATTAAGATGCTGTAATTTCTTGTTGATTCTATTGAATGATTGGATTTAGTAAATTCGAATAGTAGACATTTATTTTTCAATTTGTTTTATATCGTGTTTCCTGTTGGGCAAATTGGGAATGTCGTAGATGTACAAGTCTTCTAGATAAATTGTTAAATGTGGGAATTGGGATTGTTAAATTGAATTCATGTGTTGGCTAAGGATGTGTACATGGTATTAGCATGGTGTTTAAATACCTGATTTTATGAACATAGTCATTGATGTTCGTTATGAAAAGTGTAGAAATTTCTTGTTGTATTTCTGTACACCTTGTAAACCTTAGTCAAGAAAACTTAGAATTCCTTTGTTATGTTTAGGGGAGTGGCTTTATGTGAGGGCCGACACACAAAGTGGTGTTAGGGTAACTTACAAAGAGTTAGTAAGTCGGTGATAACTAAATAACATAGTAGTTAGATTAAAATCTTTAACAAGGTGTTTATGCCTCACTTATGGACTCTTGAGCTAGTTCAGTCTTGAGTATAAGATGAGAAGGCCTGGAATGGAAAATCGATATCTTGTTACCTTAAAAGATATTCGATTCCGCAATAGTATGCAAATGGGGCCGGGTTTCGTAAGAGGTTACCAGGGTAACCCAAGTTGGGGGCCAGAACCTAGGAAGAAACACCAGGGTAACCTTTGCAACATTGTGATGACACTCCACCTAAAATAACAGTTTACCTTGTGTACTTAGTACATTCGATTGTCTAAAATTTGGAAGCAATGTAACCATCATTTAGTTATGTATTTGTGTCTAGGGTTAATAGGTTATGTCTAGGTAACCATATCACTATCTCCTAGCACGGGGGGTGGACCTACGGGTACCACATGGTTGGGTGGAACGTGCACCTTACTCCGTTGGGTCCCCAGTTTATGATCATGGAAACAAGAGCTTCATGGATGGAGAGCTCGTACTTGGATACAAATGTACTTTCTTTATTGCATTATTGTAAAATTTGTATTTGAAAACATCCCTCAATTGTTTATGAGGTGAACATTGTAAAATGTAATTGTAACTACTATTTGATCTACCTCATCAGATGAATGAGTATTGTAATATCTTTTCAAATGCAATGTAAGAGTCATATTTGTATTTAATGCTATCTTGAATGGAATCCAAATGATATGTGATGTTTACTTTTATGTTTATGTTAATTAAATATATGCAATGCGAAATACTAAAGTCGTCTATGGAACCTCAAGTAGTGTAACGTCGCGTAACTTAGTGAATGTATGCAACTAATTAATTAATATTAATACTTTTAAAAAAAAAATTATTTCACTATTATACACAATTGCAACATTCCTTAGGTTATAAGATGGGGCATTACATTCCTTCTCCATTATTTTCCCTAATTGTTTGTATATTTTCATGATGAACTACATTATTATCTATGGCACTTGACTATTTACATACTTTAGCCATATTTTTCATGAAGGCATTTATTACAATGCTTATCTTATAAGACATTGCACATGTAGTATGACACTTTATTACATGTTTTGTTTTATTTTGGATACCTACATGAGTATAATTTCTTGAAATCATATTTTTGAGACATTTTATGATAATACCATTCATTATTAGATATGTGTTAGCATGATATACTACTTTTGGGGTGATTTTTTTTAATCAATTTAGATGGATGTGCAAGCTTTTTGAATTCTTTTACAACTATGGATGAAATTCAATTTTAGGTTAAAGTGATATTACATGGTATTGCTTTATATGACCTACAACTTCAGTGGGGTTTAGTTTTAGAAAATTATTCTTGTAGAGAGTTACAATTTTTTTATTTTATATAGTTTCATATGGATTACAATTTTAAATGGGTTATACGTTCCTATGGTATACCATTTTAGATGGTTTTAGTTTTATATGGTATATAGTTACTAATGGGTTATAATTTCTAATGGTATACAATTCTATAGGGTTTTTAATTCAAGAGGTGTACACAATTTCAAAAACTTACATTTTTAGAGGATATAGAATTTTAGAGGGTTTTGAAGATACAAATGATTTATTTTTGGGATATAAAATTAGGTGTTCTTTAGTCATGTCATTCAAATGTGATGATGGTATCTCACCTACATGCTTCATTACAATATTCTTGGTCTTAGGTGATCCCATCCATGCATATTCCAGGTGTTTACATTCTTACATCATTCAAGATTGATTTTATGTATATACTCACATGCTTACATTTTATATGATAAATTTATTTATGTTTTTATCATCTATATGACATATTGGATTTTTTTAGTGTCCTCACAATTAAGGGCATCATATTTCCCTTTGATACATGTGTGTACATGATTACATCTTGCTACTTTGGTAATTGCTTGTCACACAATATTATATATGGCATTATTGCATCGTTCATGTTCTAACATGATCATAACTTTTAGATCTCTCTCCTCTCCTTCAATTCCTTGCATATTTCACGACTAACCAATTGGAGGGGGCATATATACTCTTTAAAAAAAAATTATAATAATTATCTCATAGTTATGGTGAATCCTTCATAGCCCAATATTATTGTCATGTTGGCTCATACACAAACCTATATTACTTTTTGTTTATGCTAGCTCTTTTTAGCTATATTTCAATTTCTTTTCTATGCCCCTTCGTAGTCACATATATTAGTTTCTTTTGTAGGATCCTTTACAAAAATGTATAATTTTATTTTAGAGTCTCCTTCACAACCACATACATCAATTTCTTTTGAAGATTCCTAGATGACCATATATATTGGTTTCTTTTTTAGTCTCATTCACAACCCACATTTTTCAATGGCTCAAGTTCATAGATATTTTTTTACTTTAACACATGTTTATTAACATTGTTAAGTAGCTGATTGGGTCTATTTTATATTTTTGTCAAATGCTATTTAGATAATTTTATGCTTGCAAGTAAAAATACAAATTTATCACTACAAGGAGCATGTGAGAATCATCATTCATATCTTTTTTGTATGCTTGTATTATTTATTTTTATGTTGGTTGCTTGCTAACTGTAACATGCATGATTCATAGTAGATCACATGCAAGTCAAAATGGAGGAAAAATGTCAAGGTGAAAAGTGTATCCCTAACACTTGTCCCCATTTTTTTTGGACTCATTTTGAATTACTTTATCCATAATACAATGGCCCAATGTGTATATGGCATGTTTCTATGTAAAATTTATAAAATTCACTTGTATATTTGATTGAACTTCACTCCACATGTCACAAGGATCTATATTTGACCTTCATGTTCCCCATTCATTATCTAGGTCAAACTTGCATGTAGGGGTAGATTTAAATTTGATTTAGAAGTGCACTTACATTTTTGATCCCTAAGTTCTAAAAGATAATTTAAACAACAATTCAAACTAACTCAATATTAACTAGACATTACTCATTGACTAAAATGTGAAATATTCAAATTTGCATGCTAGGGTGTTTTATAAAAGGATAAGCCCTAGTTCATTTTGATCATCTATTCCACTCTATCCAAAGAATATATTTGCACTTTGTATTTATTTTATAAAATTAATTAGAATAAGCTTCTACATTGATAAGGAAAGACTAGTAATCTATATTTTTTGGCATGTATTCCAACTTGTGCAAAATTATTAATCAATCAAAGGGGTTGACTAAGGAAAAATAAGGTGAAAAAATCACCTCCCACACCTAGCACAAACAAACTCTAGCATTGCTTATCAACGCCATCATGTTTAGATATTGGAGATTAGCATATTTATAAAGACACCATATAGAAAATTCTAAGCCACACAAAATGTTGAATTTGCACTTGAAGAGTTCAAAATTATGAGTTCCTGTATCATATCCAAAACTACAAGGTTGACCTAGAGCAAAGAATTATGAATCTTGCAATCTCTCAAGATTTGCCTCATATAGATCCAAGTACATTAATCACTGAGGAAAATCACATGCCATCATCTTCAACAAAACATTCTTCATCAAGTCAAATATTTAAGAACCTTAATCATCTTTATCAATTTTAACATTTATTTATGAACTTGTTTGTGTTTGAGTCATAATAATCTACATATATTCGTGCATTTATTATTATTTATTTATAGTTAATTTAACTTAAATACTTTTTTTTCTTTCTTTTTTAGACTGTAGGAATCGGGTAGCACGACCACATATAAACTGCAGTACACCTGGTAAACTTTTTAACGTGACCGGCGGCGCTGGCGCAACACGCCCTCCGGTACCATGGGGGTGGGGGAGACTAGACCTCGTGACCAACCTCCTGCGACAGGAAAGATTTAGCCAACCGAGCTAGGGCCCCAACCACAATTTAACTTAAATACTAATGCAAGGTACTTTAACCTATTTATGTGTTAAGTATTGAAACCTTTCATCAACATTTTTATTAAATTTTAAATTTGTAAGAGACTTGACCCTAAGTGTTTCATTAGACTTGACCCTTAGAGAGTTCAAAATTATGAGTTCCTGTATCATATCCAAGATTAAATTATGAAGTCATAAAGCGAAATTGACTATGATATTTATGTAGGGATTGAATAAAAAAGTGTTTAATCATAAGTGGGTTAAATGATGATTGTACACCATAGATGACATACATGTTTAAGTTAGGAAAAAAAGAATTGGCATATACAAACCTTGTAAAAGCATATATAAAGTAAATGGAAAATGACTTTCCTTGTGGGAATCCACCAAGAAAGTTCCATACATCAATTAGTGTGCCACATGACAATGACAAAGAGAAAAATATTCACTTTTTACCATTCTTAGATATATATTTTTGTACAGCTTCAATAGACATCTTATTTGAAGAATTCCATCATGATAACACTATATATTTTGATGGGTAGATAAGAGATAGGTGAACAATTATATTTCTTATTTCTTGTAGCTTGCTCTATGCACAAGTATTAATGTATTTTCTCAATCCAAATATATGTAAAGGAAGTAAAAAAAACCACATATTCACATCAAATCTAGTTAGCCTTAATTTTTTAATTATTTTTTCCATTAACAATCAATACAAAATTATCATAGGATAAAAATATTTTAAATGTATTTTATTTTCATAATCTCCTATCAAAATTTATTCAAAAATTTTCAATTTGGAGATGGGTGTGATAGTGATGGAAATGAAATGTCTAGTTAAACATATGAATAATATAAATAAATGGGGATATACAAAACATCATTTAAAAAATAGATACCTATAATATATGATAAAAAGAAGGGATATAAATTTAATAACAATAGTTGTGTGAGTGCAATGATAAATTTAATAATAGAAAGAAAATTAAAAATATTAGTTAAAATTTCATGATCAAAGACAAATATAATATATAATAATCTTAGCAAGTAAATCTTCCATGACTTGACCAAAATATTTTTAAAATTATCTTAAAATAACATCTTATTATTTAATGACTTTGATAAATAATCGTTCATATTAGTTACATCTTTGCCTTATTAAATAAAACCTTAGCCTTATATTTATAAGGGAAAATACACACCTTAAACATAAACATTCTAGGTTATTTTAAATATAAATCAATTCATTAACAATTCATTAAAATAAATGAATTGCTCTATATTATAATAATTACAAAATTTGTTTAAATTAAAATGTGAGACTATTTATCTCTTAAGTCTAATAAAGATATTGAACAGTATAGGTGTCAAAAATTCAC